>JANSTS010006155.1:5130-21360 GCA_026546915.1 Sylvicola fuscatus | reverse complement strand
AAAAACTCATTTTTTATGTAAAAGACTATAACGAAAAGGCAAAGCGTAAATTTTATTTTTCTTTCTACAAACATAATTTGTTCAAGGACAAAATGTTTATGAAATCAAGTTCCAGTGCTCCCTGTCGTTTACTAATAAAGTTTTTAAATCTATTATTTAATATGTTACTTTATTTTTATCTTAAATAGTAAAGGGTTATCATAATTTCTAAAGTAAAAAGTTGGTAGCAAGAATATATTCTCCAAGTATCCTGAATGAACCATCAAAAGATGATGGAAGAAGTTAAATTCAAGTTATTATATCAAATTCCAAGACAAGTTTTTATGACTTTTTCTACAAATTAAATCTTCTTTTACAAATATAAATAGAAAATAAGGATTTGAGGATGATGAAAATGAAAAAAAAACCGACATGCTCCACGAAAAAGCATAGAACCGCACATACACAAAATTCTGTACACATGGAATATCTTTTCATGTCAAGTTTCAGGCAGCAAAAGTGTCAATTATGTTGCGTTGTAGATAAAGTTGTAGAAGCGAAAAATGCTAAAGGTTACTTTCTGAATATGTATTCAGTTTGCAAGTTGGGTTCCAGAGTGGTCGGTAGGCGGCGGGGAGACGAGGGGGGGTGGGGGCGAAATTGGGAGAAAGTAAGACATTTAACATGATGTAAGCTCTTTAGGAAAACGACATGTTCCGCTCTCTTTTTAAAGAGTGTGCCATTAATAAAGTACCTAAGTCGTATATTGACACGCCATTGCGTATTGATGAAAGGGCGCAGCGGGCAAATGACTTTCTATTTTCAGTTCATCAAATAGAACATCATTTATTTCCTCAATTGATTAATTATTTAGTAGTTAGTTACCATATTATGTTCTTTGTGTATTCGTGTGTGGGATGTGTAAGTGGTTTCGATTCTTATATGGAACGAAATCTTATCATTGTTGTTGCCGAGGAGTGTATCATTTATTAGATTGCGTTCAAATTTATTCTTAATTATTATGCCATTGATATCCATCGTAGATTATGTAATGAATTCGAACGATGATTGATTTATTTTTGGTAAATAATAGATGATAACACGTGACTCAAAGCAGGATTAAGCTCTTGGGTGGATCTGAATTACTAACGAGCCCAATTCAAGTCCGTCTTTTATATTATAATATGGTTGTCAATTCTCAATCTTCAAGACTTAGCCCTTATCTTACGGATTTCAGATGCAAATTACTTGATAACATGATGACATAATTATCCGGTGAAAACATGCAATGTTAAAGTAATTTTTACTAGTTACACAACATCGTTTCCTTTAATTACATCCGACACTGACCCATTTTCATAAAATACGCTTAAATAAATCACACAAGACTACGTTTATGTACAGCTTTCGTGTTTAGTAGTGAATTGTGTTGTATTTAAAAGCACAAAGAGATTCATTTTGATAAAACTGCATGAACATTTTTATTTTCACAACAAATTTTAATTCCACATAGAAGATTCGATCACAGAACTGGATCAAAACGCATCAAATTTTAAGGAATTCATCTGCAGACTAGATTGCCTTTACCGCAGTAAATCATCTGAATATTTGCTCCATCAACGTAAATTCCCGCAGCGGATTGTTTCATATGCACAATCCAGCCACCAAAAGGCAAACCACCATTGTAAAAACAATGTAAATAAATTCAACAAAACAATGCAATGCTTATCTGTATAGACGGCCAACAATGTTGCACAAAACCACAACAAAGAATTCCGGTATTCATGAACCGAGAAACACCAGAAACACAATTTGTAAACAAACCACCAACACAACTTATTTAAACAAACAATAGAAGGCCGGAATCCTGCTGGAATCAAAACGCCTCTTGCATTTTATGTATTTATTATGTAGCCGTTTGATTTGTTACGCCTGTTAGTCGACTTTAATCCTTTTTCGAATTGCTTTATTTATGTTTTCTCTATTTTCTTGTTTGTTTTGTTCTAATTTCAGACCAAACTACTCATAATTCTAATGACCTTTTTTGACACCTAATATCCGTATACCCGTTTACCAAAATTTCAACCAACCTTAACACGCATTTGCCACTACAATCGTTACTACATCAACTATATATAGTTTTTTTTAAAAACACTGAAACACGCAAAAAACAATACCAACCATTGCCGAACGTGCGAGCAGCATGGCTCCGTTTAAGTTGAAGTTCCGTATGGGCGGCTCACGCAGCACCTCCCAGGAACAGGAGACGGAACAAGTGACACAGGCACTCCTGAATCACGGCACCACGGGAACCAACTCCAGCAGCACGACGACCATCGATTCGGAGCACAATAGCATGGGATCGTTTAGTAGCGATCGCCGTTCCTTGTTGCCACAAAACGCCACAATCCTTGGAGAGACGTGTGGCGGCGACGACGAGGAAAATATTGGAGGTGGTAATGCCGAAACTGATGAAAATTTAGGTACTTTTTTCTGTGTTGATTGCATTACACTAAATTGCACTTGATGTTTAAATGTTGCTTGAATTTATATGGAATTAGCTTGATTATATCTAAGTGAAAACTCATATAAGATGTCCTTTTCATCACACTGACTTTATATTAGATTGAATTTATGTACTCAAACAATTTGGCACGTCAAAACGGCTGAATGGAAGTGATATTAAAATCGTGACTCCACCAGCGTCCGTGTGTGTTTGCGTTCAAATAATCGCGCGTGTGTGAGTAAATCAAATAAGAATAGTGGCGTCTTCTGTGAAAGTTATTAAATTAAATTATACGCCTTCCTCCGAACTGCACGAAACCCACAGACATAAAAACTCCTTTACATTCCAACACATTGTTCAATTTATGTAGATGGTATCTTGATGGAATTTGATGCCGTTTATGAAGCTCACTGCTCCCTCACCTTATCACCCACTTAATCAAATAAGGCTACCATGACGCACTTTGCAATTTTAACGAAAAAGAAAATTCAATTCAATTAATAAATTTGCCTCGCTTCGGTGGCAACGATTTTTTATTCGCCGCGTTCGTTTTACTCACATACGAATTACTATACTCTACCTGATGCCTTGCCTGAATATTAACATATGTATGTCACTTCTCTGCATAGTTTGATATTATGTAATTTAAGACACGCACTCTATTTTATATGTGTTTATTTTAATGTTAGGTTATAATAAATTAGACCTCTCAATGTGTGCGGCTGTTTGTATTAATTGGCGAAATGTATCGCCGACTCGGTGTAAGTTGCTATTAACCCAGAGTCAGGGTGTCTTTAATAGATGGGAAGTGGTGCTCCGTTTGTCATGCCTATTTATTACTACAATTCGCTACTTTCAGGATACATAAACCCAGTATCCTCTGACAACCAAGTGGAGAACAACACAAGCGCCAGCACCACCTCAATTAACACATCAACGTGTAGCGTGCCGTACAGCCCACCACCCACTTACGAGCAAGTGCTAGAAGAGGTGAGACTCACATTCTCGTGTACAATCGCATGAAACGTCAAATATCTGAATTCTAAAATAAACATTAATTCTGTTTCCTGTCACACCGCAAATCTTGAAATGCAGAATCGCTTAGCAAATCTGGATCGTGATTCATCAGGACTGCTGTCGTCGGGGCCAACATTTTGCGAGACCATTCTGCTGAATAGTCACCCGTCGACAACATCACTCAGTCACAGTGAATTGAATGAAAGAGGCGACAATCTGGAGCGCGACGAGGACCACGACGAAGAGGACGTTGTCGAGGAGCGTGAATGCTCATGCTCCACAATGGCCTCGTCCAAGCACAATTTGCTCGAATGCAATGGCTCTTGTAATCCATTACTCGATGGACAGAGTGAGGAAAACATAAATTTAGGTACATTATCAACATAATAAGTGTAATTATGTAGAACTTATAACATATTTCATTTTGTACTTATTTGTTGAGAACAGCTGACCGCAGTAGATCGGATAACATAAGCGAGAAGTCAATCGGTAGTGCCGAGGAGTGTGGCAATGATGACGACCAGTGCTCATCGATGTCTGACAATGAGAACAATTCAGACACCGAATGGAATTCTCATGAACATCAGTTGCAGGAGATGCAAACGCCAGAAGTAATAAATAACAAATCGTCCAAGGAAATTTACAAGGCAGTGGCCAAACAGTGGGGCATCACCTGCAAGATGTCAGACGGCTGTCGATGTATGGAGTGCCAAGGAAATTATTTTGATTGTGAATACGATGAGGTAAGGTTTTTAAGGAGCTACGAAAAAATTGTCGACTTAAATTGAATGAAAATTCGTTACAGGATATTCAATGAAAGAAAATTGTATTAATATTTTCGAGTTTTCATATTCCATATGTTACTCCAAATTTCAAGCGTTCAAAAGTTTGAATATTGAACAAATAATCGAATTCATTTTAATGAAATTCGTCGGGAGATATCGGAAATCCTAATGAAGGTTTCAGTAATTACACCCCTGACATTCAATTCCTGATTAGGAACATTAAATCCACCTCAAAATCCGTATATCTGAAAATAATCAGTCAAGTGCTGCCCAAATAAGCATTTGTTTTCCATTTTAATATCAACATGCAGATGTGAGGTGAGCCGTTGATATGTGACAGGTCACATATACACGAGTGTGCACTTTAGGTCACATAGATCAAATCAACCCCAAACTAACCCTTCAAAACTTTGACAATCAAAGAGGATGCCAATAATTACGTGTCTTGAAAACTTTTAAGTACGCAACTCGACGACAGAATATCATTGTCAACAACATCTCTTCCATTTGACATTATATGAGCAACTAGGATGTACGAGTTAGTTTCCACAAATATTCAAATAGCTTGAGTTTTCTGCAAAGGAACTGCATGCAAATGCAGTTTTGCCCAAAATGCAATTAATTTTATTTACCATTTTTCCTCTGAAATTTCCGAATGTAATCCTGCAAGGAGATTGCGAAGTCCTGTGTGTTGTCCTGTGGCTTACTAAAATGTATGGTTTTTCATTATTTTAAAATTGTTTTCCTTTGTGAATGGTAGCAATCCGACCCTTAAATAAGTTACCATTTTCACACAACAATAGTACAGTCGTTTAGTTCGTAAATTCCTTTGTAAATTCGTTTTTTGATGGGTTATCCCATTTCATCAAGCCATCGCACCAGCAACGTGGCAACCTGGTAATAAATGAAATGCCATAACAAGTTTCGTTAAGTAAACAAGTTGATACAGATCTCTGAACGAACCCTTTTTTATTCCAGCTGGATCCGAGCTACGTAGATGAATTAAGGATAAGGCCTGACTTTTAATGCGTTTTGCAAACTTCTTCAACTGAGAAAAACTATTTCCTCCGCTTTTTATTAGCATAAATAATTTCCGTTTAATAAACAAACTTGTCGTGCAAGTGTTTTCTTTTTACTTAAGTCACTGCCTTTTTAACATTTTGATTTCCATTGAGATGGGATTTTGTGCTCAGCCACTTCCAACATAGAATTTCCAAAGAGACTCCCACTCTTTGGTAAGAGAAAAATGTACAATCCTTTAGCCGATTTGCATACACACTTTTTCACCACTTGTTTATCCTTAATTCCTAACATAGCGCCAAAAACGCTTTCCTTTCTCGCATAATCTTTATGCCAAAGAAACCATAAACCACCGCATGCGTTCAAGATTATTCAAAGATCCATATTAGGTCTGTACAAGGACGAGAGGCTTTATGATTTAATAATCGATTTTAAAATTTATGAGCTCATCTTTTCGAATAAAATCTGTTTGTTGCTCTGCTTCTATAAATCACCATGTCAGGGTTTGTATTCTTCTATCGAGCTGGAAGAAGTTTATGTGGGAGATTATTGTATGTGGCAGGCGGTAGCAGATTATAACATTTAAACACTTCCGGTGTATCTGAACGACTACATCTGCAAGAAATTGACAAGAGATTACTACAACTTTTTATGTTTGTTTTTTTTATCAAATCTATACTTTTATTACAGAATGAGCACCAAAAAACCGATGGAGGCTTGGGCGCTGGCACGCCGATGTTTGTGAACGAAGCGGTCGGATCTGGCTGCACAATATTGTAAAATCCTCTGCAGAAGCTTTTCAAATTTTCATCCTTTTGCCTGGCTACAAGCGCTAATCGGAAATAAATACTTTGTAAATGTACAGTGAACTCATTAACTATACCTACTGTTTCAATGTAAATGCACTTTAAATTAGGAATGTAAATGCATAGCACAAAGATGCGACGAGCTCAACATTGAACATATAGAAATTGTTATTGCAATCAAACGCCACATTCCGGGGCAATGTTGCATTGCTGGTTTTTTTTGGGAAGGCGTCAATGTGGTGCGTCCTTCTTTTTGACCAGGAAGTGGTGAGAAAAACGAGATAAAGAATATAGATTTTTAACTAGAGACAAATGAGATTGCAGCGACAATTTTATGTACAAAGAATGCAACTTTTTAAAGCTCGTCTTTTTTAAGGCATTGTACGAGTAAGCACAAAAATGTAGCAGCCTATGATGCTTAATCAAATTATTCTGTATTAAAAAATGCAAACTAAACAGTAAATTGTTCTTCATTTTTTTTAAATGGTTAGTTAGAGTAATAATTGTCCCTTTGGAAATGATAAATTTACCTAACATATAAAATTGAATTAATCAAATATCTGGCCTTAATTTAAAAATTTATTGGAATTATTTGGAAAAATATATGTAAAATCATAAATGTGTGTTTATGTATGTATAAGATGATAACAAAAATGATAAATGTGCTAATTATGTATAATGAACAATTGAGAACTATTATGAAATTTTCAAAAGCATATTTTACAAATGAAGTAAAGACATGCAGACAAAAAGGAAGAAAGCGAGAGAATATGAAAAAGAGAGATAAATTCACAAATAATGTATATTTTTTTAATAGATTAGTGAATATGGAAACCTAATGCGAATGTCCCCCTAGCAAGGAACTAAATTCAATTGACTGGATATTACCCCGTAATGAACATTAACAAGTAATTTATAAATAGTAATCAATTACATTCACTTGCAACAAATGGATTTAAAATGACTTTAGACGCAAAATTGAGGCCTAAATTATAAATTAGTGTCACAAATTTTTGATCGAATGTCAACATTTGCAGGAATATAGTTTCTTTGACTTGTTTATTATAATTAACAATTTTATTGAATTCAACGGAAAATAATTGCAAAAATATATCGTAAATATCGAAAAATACAAAAACAGAGAAAACAAACCGAACTTAAATTGGTTTCCTGAAATTACAACTTTTTCCCATTCTACTTATAAAAAAAATCCGTTGCAAATGAAACGAAAGCGTTTGCCTATTCCACGAAATTCGTATTTCAAACTTTACCTTTGATGTTTAATGATGCATCAAACAGGTGATCATAAGTACATTAACAATATTTACATAATACAACTACTATTATGTTCATTATTTAGAAATGTTTAAAATGGATTTCAAGGTTCCCTGTCATTTTTTAAAAGACACTAAAGTTCGTGTATGAAAAACAGAAAATCAAAGATCCATCAAGAATATGTTTTCTGTGCAATTTGACAACATTTAATGAGCCTTCCTATAATCCAGATCGCATAAACACTGAACCAAATAAACAAATAAGTTGTACACGTGCCTGTAATTTTATTATAATCATTTCCGAATATTACTTGTATTGGTTTTATTTGGCAATAATTACCCATCAATTGTATTCGACTATTGTTCACTTTAAATGAAGTTTAAACTGGCTATTGATTATAATTCTTTGTATTCGTATACACCTCGATTAATTCATTTTTTAACGAGTTTTTGTGTTTAATATGCAATATACTTTGATAATTTGTAATACACTTATTCATTGTTTTGTATTTGTATACCTAATAAAAATAAATCACAAATTAAAAAAATATTTAAACCTTATTTTTAATTCTTTTAAAGGTTCTCCTAGTATTTAACCAAAAATTTCGTCCTATTTATGCACGATCATGAGAAAGTTTAAAAGAAACTCATTTCAAAAATTTAAAATAAAATTGGGAATAAAAACTATTTAATTGAAATTTCATTATTCATTTATTCCAGTTCCACATTATTTAATTAATACATATTAATTATCTACCATTAAATCAAGACAGTAATCGAATTAACTAAAATTGCCATTTTTATTGTGTATTTTTTCTATTTACTCATACTGATATACCTAACTTTATTCGGTTTTGAGTCAAATAATTATTTTTATTATTTATCCAATTCAAAATTTTATATTAAATATATATATATTTTACCAATACACATTTCTGTCTCTAAAGTACGTTGTAGTACGCAATTACTTATGTAGTTCCACTTTTTTTATTCTGCACAATAAATGTCGGTGATCTGAGTATTTGCAAGTACCATTTTGTGAAAAGATAAAATTATTAACTAATCGTTTAGTTTTTTGAAAATTTCTTGTTTATTGAGTAGAATACAATATTGAGTAATTAATATTTTGTTTTATGCAAGTGGAGTTATTCTACATAAAAATGTTAATTCACTTAAAAAAAGTATAACAAAAACAAATTTAAGTTAATTTAATTGATTAGTTGTTTTGTGTATTCGTATAATTACTGATTTGTTTTGTTTTATTGTAGATATTCTTAAATATAATTTTATTCGTATTACTGGGATCGTATACTTGCTTTATGTTTTTTTAAATATGCATTTAATTGCATATTTGTAGTAATTTATTACATTTTTTTTTTGTTATTGATAATACGTATTTGCTGTACAACTATTTATTCATTATTTAATTATTCCTTAAAATTATAGTTTAATTATGGAATATTCTTTTCAATGTTCATGACTTCATTTTCCTTTTAATAATAGTTTATTCTAGACACAGTATTAATAAAGTGTTGGAACAATAAAAATTGTATTTAGTAATTAATTTAACATCTTGAAAACATGGTTTTATTTATTTTTTAAAGAAAATCGTATACATTTTGAGTCTTCATTATTTGCACAATTATTATTTTAATTCTATAAGTTCACATTTAAAAAACAAATAAAAACGCAATTGAAATCACATCGTGCGATATAATTGTATACAAATTGTAATTCTTCAGCTGAGAGTCCACGTACCAAAGACGTTTCGGGCATTTCATCTCATTATCAGTAGTATTTATATTTTTCAAACGGCAAAAATAAATAAAATCCACAATGGCGCACTAAATAATAACACCTATAAAGCGCAATAAGTTTTATCCTGGATAAAGTCTTGTCTGAGCTTTTCAATCGCTGTAATAAGCACAGAAAACTTTCTCGCGGCTTCAGTAGACCGAATTGTGGTGCTCGTAGTTGTGGGCGTGCAAATAGGATGGTATCGATGTGGCGTTAAGCTCGGATGCTCGCCGTCGCAACGCCGCGATGCTGTGGCCCCTCCAGACGTCCTCCTCGCCATCTACATTTGTCGGCACTGTTTGACAATTCGACACATGGTGGTTCGGTGTTTGGCTGGATTGTTGCTATAAATTGGATTGTGTATTAGATAGTTGCTCAAAACAGCCACCCCACGAATTGGCCGAAAGCTCGCTTGAATTATTTATAGGTACCATATTCTGGTCGTTTCCACCACCGTTTCCGACGTCATTGTTTTGACTAGGATTCTGTTGGTTGTTCGACAGGGGCGGCGTTGCCGATGAGCAGTTATTGATGTTTGGCGGGGTTGATGTTGTTGGTGAACTGCCCGAGCAACCCACCCCGCTTACTGAATGCTGATACATCATCGAGTCACCTTTGGTAAATAAAGAAAATATGTTTCATGTTACATTTTATTTTATTTAACTACAACAAATTAACAAGATTTTTGGTGGTAACTATGCGACTTTTGCAGAGTTTACTACTTTTTAGGCATACAAAAGGTAAAATGTTTTAAAAATCACGATTATCATCCTAGCTATATCTACTCTATTTGCTTTTAGCGCAGAACAAAATAACAGATTGTTTAAATACACATGAGGTAAAAAGGCGACACATAAAATAAACATTATTATATGTATGTTTTAAAAGTTTTGTGTAAAGGAAAACGAAAAGTGGATTCGTGTCGCCAAACACAGAACGAGGTAAAAAACTGATGCACTTAAAAGTTAAAAGTGACCAACACCTAGAATACGTTTTCGGCGTGCTTCATAATTGGGTAAACAAACAGTCCGCGCCGAAATCGTGACCAGCTCATTAAGCGCGAATGCGGGATGTAGCCGATCTCGCGGTCACCGCATAACGTGAGCACGCCATTTCATATGTACAATAAGTCAACTCAAATAGAAAATACATTTTATGTATGACATTTTAACGCAACATGTGACTTAAATGTGGCATTTTGGACGTGAATAAACAAATAATTGTATTGATAGTCGGTAGAATAAGTATGTTTGTAAGAAATACTCACTACTGTGTTACGGATATGATTCAAAGGTATATTCATTTTTGGCGTTTATTACAGGGCCTTTATCTTTGTGGAGTCACGATTTTTTTTTCTTTTCTTAATTTTAAATTCACCATGAAGGCGCTAAAACGTTTTGTGGGTTTGAGTTTTTTGTATGTAGATTTAAAAATCTTCCACGAAATACAAAGTTACTTTATTTTTGATTATAGAAAAAGTATCCTCAAACATTTAAATGTTAGGATATCAGAAGAAATTTGCGTTTAGTTGTCTCTAGTAAAACAAACATTTAATATAAAACAATATGTGTGAGTAATTTGTTTTAAATGTCAATCATATTGAGAAACTTAAAAATTATCAAAGAAAAGCTGCAATAAATTTAACATTTTGCCAAAATGTCACAAATAAGAAAGCGAGAGTCCGCATATAATTGCTAATGATACCAAAATTAAGAAACACTAAAACTTTCTACAACAACCAAAAAACAGCATTAACAACAAAGCAAACAAGTCAAAAAATTAGGCGACCACAATTTCGCGATTGCAAGTCGCGACGTCACGTCAGTGTCAAATTTGGCGGAGCGCAAGGAACGCACTCACTTAGCATATTTATACGAGCAAATAAAACTTTGAGCAAATCGTGCGTCCAAGCGGAGGCATGTCCGTCCACAAGACCATCACAAGACCGTCCAAATATTTAATTAAAACCTCAATCTTAAAAATTTTAAAGCAAAACAACTAAAGAACGAGCGACAAATTGAAAAAATGGAAATCAGAGCAAACGCAATAAATTAGCATGTGACAAAAACACATTACACGTAAGACAAACGAAATATGTAGATTGATTAACAAAAACAAAATGATGATGACAAAAATTCGGACACACGTTAAATATCAAGAGGTAATTAGGAGGTGGACGCGAATTGGGTAGCAAATAAATTGTGGTGCCTGAAAATATCATGCGAATACAATAGGGAGAAGAAAAAAAATGGCATTTTCAAGCAAATAGCGAAATTTCTTTAAGATGCGACATGGAAGCTCCAGCTCACCCAAAGCATTCAGTCCGTAGTGCTGATAGCTGCCAGCACCCATAGCAGAAGAGATATTAATGCCCGTATTTAGGCCGCTGTTTAGCGTCGATGATAATGATGTCGATTGATTTAGTTGCCCGAATCCTTTATGTTGTCGATTGACAAACGTTAGCATTAATAACAAATTCGTTAAATTATTGTTAGACTACATATAATCAGATCAATTTCAAATATTTTTATGTTAATCAAACAATTATTAAGAGATAATTCATAGGTATTTTTAATGTGGTTTTCGCTTTACTTTCATATATTAACATCAATTTAAGATTAACCAAATAAGTCAAATTACTTATTTGAAAATTTCATTGATTCCAAATTATCATAACAATGCATTAATATTTTTTTTTTTAATTCATTGACCACTTTACCTGCCGTCATCGGATTGACACCAACACCCCATCGATCACCACCGAACATGGAAGATCCGCACAGGCCCTCGCCCATCGCTATGTTCGTTATGTTTGCACCGAACGGCGGCAAGCCGTGCGACGGCAAAAGAGCACCTGACACATAAGGAAAATCTGTTTTATTGGTATTAAAATTGGTTCAGTATTCTGCAAGGAGGCCACACTAACAACATCATTCACACACAATAAAATGCAATTAAATGTTTGTACCTGGAGTTCGGAACACGTTGGTTGTCTTCTTTCTCTTCTTCCACTTTGCGCGCCGGTTTTGAAACCAAACCTGCGAAACAAACGAAACAGGATAAATTAATAAAATGTTCTGGCACTCAAAATGTATTGTATATAAACTTCTTTATAAGGATGTTTCCACATTGATGCATTATACATTTTAATGGGGTTGTGTCGTGTTAATGCCACTATCTCTACTTTGCCACTTTTTTTTTTCTGTCTGACTATATGCCGCATTGAAGGATGCAAGGATGCTATCCAAATCCACTGCATACATTCGCGGTACAAAAGTATAACAGGTGTCAAATATGTTCCTTATAATGCACAATTAATGTTGTCTCGACACCCAAGGGATGTCAATATACTGACACCCTACCCAACATATTTTTGCGTAGTTTTCCCTTTTAGAGGGGGTGGCTTTGGTTGTGCCTTATCCTCGTTCATTGCAGTCAACATTGTATAATAGAATGAAGCGTTCATCATTCAGAAAGCTGTTTTGTAGGTTAATCGTCTGTGGGTATATACATTTCATTTCTTCGTGTCGTAAGGCCTGAGGGGTTGATTTTTGACGCGTGGTCGGAAAATCATTTCGTTAGGGTTTACACTTTGATTTTTCTGTGGCTTTACTTTGATTTATTGAATCTAATTTTCATTTGCATGAAGGATGTTTTTTTTTCTGTGGGGTGATTTTCTTTTTGGGTAACAGAATTTTTATTTCTCATTAGGTAAAGATTAAGAGTTTAAGGTACTATAATAATCAAACTCAATTTGCAAAATAACAGGGGAAAGATGATTCCTAATGTAACGCAATTTCTTGATTTTCGTCCTGCCCATTCATTTTTTCGGAACCGTAAATTCGTTTTATATATATGAATTTTCTAAAACTATTAAAATTGTTTAAATTATAAACGTAAAACTAGACAATGCGATGTGACACTGTCATATCATTTCACTTGGATTAATATAAAACCACAACTCAAAGCAACCGCACATTCTCTCCTTCCAAGCAAAACTCATCACAATAAATAAAATATTCATGGCTAATATATTGAAGAACAAAATGTACAGTAGCATAACACAAATATAAATCAGGGGGAAGAACTCAACACAATGCGCGCATCCCTCATCCCCCCACCCTCACTCCAGAAAATGCCGTAAAGCCGCACCCTCGTTGTGTTGTTTATATAATATTTAATCGCATTTTTAACGCCTTTTTTACACATAATATATAATTCTGTTCGCCTCTCAAATATTTTGACAGGCCACCCAGCACACAAGGATGTTGAGGGTGGTGGAAAAGCAACAAAAAAATTACACGATTCCTGAATTACGTTTAAAGTAAAAATTCGTTGAGATATTGTGAAATGCAGGCACAACAAGATTCGATGTTGGATGGTTAAAAATAGATACACTTTATAAAATTAAGGGATGAGATTGGATGAATACATTTAAATGAGCTTCTATATGGATAATGTGATCACACGACCTTTATCCTTAAAGGTTCCCCCAATAATTCAACAATCGCCCAAATTCACGAAGACCAGTCGATGGTATTTTTGGTATGAAATCTCAAACATACATGTAGGGATGTTGTCGGTGTATTTTCAGGACTTAGTTTACTGCAGCGAATATGTACATTGTATGTTCATTACAAAATCATGTCGGCACAAATCAATTATTTTTAGTGACACCGCAAATCTGTCGACAATTTTGTTGTGCTTATGCACATATGCGTGATAAGGCTTTACATTGAATCAGGACACGAGTTTTACCATTTTCATTTGGCATGCAACAAACAAAATGTCCTTTTAAGCTGTTACTGCAACATGAATGAAAAGTCAAAATAGATTTTCTGTCCTGTCCACTGCTGAACTTCTAAGAGTTTTCTCTAATTGATAAATGTATACTAAACTATTCTGCAAAATGTTAATATAACAAGTTGTAAAGTTTGCGGTTTTTTCTAATTTTATATGCAGATTTGCAAATCAATAATCAATATTGACCTGAATTGAGAACTATTTGGTTTTAATTAAGAAAATATGTTGTATAAATTGTGAGGTTAATGCGTTGCCGCATCTATGCAATTCGACAGCCATAGATTTTCAGTATTATTTTTTTTTAATGGCTTATTTTAAAGAATAGTTTGTTCCAAACCAAATTAATTTTATGTTACACAAACTGAGCACAAAAAGAACGGAAAAAAACATTCGCGAGCATAAAGTGAAATCTATTAATTAATTAAGCCAACAAAATGAGCGCTAATGCATAATTTATTATTTAATTAATTAGTATTTAAAATCAATAATAATTGCTGTTGATTGAAACGAGAATTGTAGTTTATTTTACGATGTGTTAACATTCAATTTACACAGTTATTTATTAACCAAGTGATGGAGATACTAAAAAAGTCAATTTGCATTACTTCATTTTTAAATTAATTCAAAATTGACTTTGAATATCGATTTTAGGTTAAATTTATTAAAGGCGTTTACCATGTATTGTGTGCCATTCGTAAACAGTATTCAGTATTTTGAATAGTTGATAGTCACACAACTAAGGATTTGCAATTTAAGTTGAGAAAAAAAAAATATTGTAATAGTCTAATAAAAAGTATTTGAATCAACAATAGCTATTGAATTAATAATCTTCACAAGTGTGTAAAGTGTGAGAGTATCACGATTTAATTATATAATTGCGACAGGTATTGCCATTATGCGAATTCGTAATGAGAATGTAGCAAAAAGATGTTTATTTCGCATCTCTAAGCAACAATTCACGAAAGTTTTTTAAACGTCTTTCTTAAAATGAAGTTTAACCGTTTAAAACTGCAGTTCCAATTCGTACCACACCAGAATCTATTCGGGCCGTCTCTTCGAATCTCTACCAAACAAATATGTGCCACAACTTCTTTGGGCGCATCTCAAGAACAAACACAGCCCAATAAACTACGTAACACTGCACAAACAGTAGAACGAGACGTGCTAAAATATTCATTTTTATATGGGCATTGCGCGTCCGTTTGAGTTCTTTCCGAACTCTAGACCAGATATTGTGTTGGTGGCCATTGTCTCTGCGCGCACTCGGGTCTGGATGCCCAAGACATGAGACGCGACCACGATGAAGTGTCATTTTTCACATTGACCCGCCAAAAATAACCTTCCTCTGCATTTCATCTTGAACATAGTACAATGTTTATCTGCAGCGCGTCTTGAATTTATTTCTTCTTCACTTCAACTAAATATGGTTCAGGAAATGACTTTTGGTAAGAAAAGCTGTTTGCTCACACTGAACGTGGTGTTCTTGTTTAATAAAGGTAGCCACACTTTTTTACCACCTCCAGCCTTCATTGGAAATAGAGCAAACACAGACGGTTGCTGGCCTCATACTCGCGTTCGAGTTGTGAAATATCATTTAAAACGCACTCACGATTTACTGAAATGGAGAACAATAAAAATTACATTTGATTCCGTAAAACAGTAAAGTCTTTGCGTTTTTGCCGACATCACGTTGAGACAGTACTTTATACGCCTTGTGTATCTATATAGAGCATCCAGGAGCAACCAGAATTAATGCCCCACTGACAGTAGAAAGTTAAAATACGATGCAGCCAAAGTAATTTTGCTTGTACTTCTTGACTCCCATGAGACGTCAACACAAATACACAGGGCGGGAGTGGCAACTTAGAGGGCAGTTATTCCAGCTGCTGTATATACGAATTTTTTGCTACATAAGAAATATATTTTATTCACGATAAATGCGATGATTATGTGCATTTCCCCAACGAGAATAAAAAATGAAAGACAAATATTAAAGGAACTATTTGCCATCCAGACGGTTCATATACAATAAATAAATAAGTATTAAACAATTTATGATGTGGACGTGAGAGTTCCATATCAAAACTACATGCAATTGACAATGAGTAAAATTTCTGTAGAAAGGACGAGATAGTAAATGGCCTCGTTGGGGAAACTATATTTACTTTAAGTTCACTTATATCCATCTCAAATGTCGAAAAATTGCTCCACGTTGACACTTGAGCCTAGAAGACAATGAGAGG
>JANSTS010006149.1:2964-23682 GCA_026546915.1 Sylvicola fuscatus | reverse complement strand
TATTGAAAGTAAAATTATACTCGCACATCAAACTTGAATAAACTTGAAATATAATGATGAATATTTTTGTAATTATTATATATGTATGTCATTATGGAATGCCAATGAAGATTAAAAAAATGTGAATGCAATTATAATAAAATGTTCCTAAATTAATGATAACAAGAGAGTGACAAACTGGAAATAGTCAGCCAATTATGTGCATGAAAATTTAATTTTGTGGTTACAAATATTCAAGATAATCCAACTGGCCTGCATGTAATTTAAAGAGTGATAACTCAGATTTTTTATTTCCTGAAACAGTTTAAAACAACACAATTAAATAATGCACTTTTTATTCATTAATTTGTATACGATTATTTCAATAAGTAGATATTATTAATTAAATTCCAATTATTATATTTTGTAAATTGCTTATCGGCTTATAATAAATATGATTTTGATTTTTGATGTTGTAAGTGCAAACGTTGATAGACTTTTTCAGTATAATAAAACATAATAAAGATTTCACAATAAGTGAGGTAATATAATTTTCATAAAAACAACAACAAAACATATGTTTTTCTGTATAACAATCATAAGTGTTAGTAAAAATGCGTAAAAATCTTTGTCTGTACGAAAAATTCATGCATCAGAATGACTCTTCCAAAAATAATATCATTTGAAGATTTTTTTTGTAAAAAACTGCTGGTAAACATTTTTGGTAACAAATATTTGTTTTGTAAATTTTAAAAAACTATTGAATTTCCTCTTACGGATTTGGGGTAGCTTAACTTAATTGGTCATTTGAATCAATTCGTTTAAATCTATTGCAATATAATTCTATTTAATATCTTTTATAAAATGCTGATTTCTTATTATTTGTCTTGCCTACACTGGTAACAGAGCTTTATGTGTGTTTTGATATAATTAGTAATAGTTTAAGCACTTGTCTTTTAATCTTCATCACCACGAAAGGCAAATGAGTCTTGAGAAAAATCTAATTCCAAAAGGGACGGAATTCAGATCAATAATCATCATGAATTAAGTTCGCAACTGCCAAAAAAATCGAAAGCTTCAGAAATTATATTCAATTCAGATCAACACACCAATGAAATATGTAACTTTTTTAATTACATAATTAAATTAAAATTACTTAATAGCACACACAATTCGAAAACAACAAATTCAAGTCAAATCTAAGTCTTTTCAATGCTTAGTTTGAGAGATTAACAAATTTAGAATAGTTTTTTTTTTGGCAATTTAAATGCAATAAAGCTGCTTGATTGATTATTTTAATGGTATTCGTTGCATAAGAAATATAAAAAAAATATTTCTACGCTTAAAAATAAACAGTTTTTACAAATTTGGTTGTACAAAAAAAAAATTAAAAATACGTTTTGAGATTGCAAGGAATTAAAGGAAAAAATTTCTGCAATGCTTGCTTATTAGTTGTAAATTTGAAATGTCTCAAAAATATTTGAATTATTCAGTTGTTAAAAATACTGGTATTATTAGCTGATTAATAATACTTAATGTTTTAATTAAAGCATAAATCATAATTAATAAAGCAGCTAAATGACAATTGTGTGCCAAATGAAAGTAAATAATGAACACTTAAACTGCTCGTGGATTGTTTAGTTGCATCATTGCAGTGGCAAAATTCACCAGCTGCCACTAAAATGAGGTTGAAACTAAATAATCCACAAGTTGTATTTTCCGTCGCCCTCAAACTCTCCCTTCCACCTCAACAGCCTTCATCCCCAAACTTAGGCACCAAGCGTAGTAACAGGCGATTGTGGTGA
This sequence comes from Sylvicola fuscatus, assembly GCA_026546915.1. Classification (NCBI taxonomy): domain Eukaryota; kingdom Metazoa; phylum Arthropoda; class Insecta; order Diptera; family Anisopodidae; genus Sylvicola; species Sylvicola fuscatus. The sequence goes on along the minus strand of JANSTS010006149.1, from coordinate 21,898 downwards.
CACAGTGCGCGCCGTTTCCATGGTGAAACCCGCTCGTACAGCCGTGAATTTCTTGAACGCGTCATATCCATACGCCAACATTGCGCAGAATCCAAAGAACTGCATTCGATACAAAACAAAGGAAATTAATTAGCAACACTGTCTGACCTAAATCGTCCAAAAGCAGTTACCGCCGCCGCTTGGAACGCCTCCGATCCGAAGCTGGCCACCAATGCAGATGCCAGCATATACAAAATGGTGATGACGGCACAGAAGTACATCTCGATTTTCAGCCATGGAATGCGATTGTACCTGTCGACGACATGGAACACGTAGAAGCCCAGCATAATGCCAGTGAACCACAGTCCGATCATGGCCACTGTGTTGAAGAATTCACCGCGCGAGTGGTACCGGAACACCGACATCGTGATACAGATGAAGCCGATCAAATCCAGCACCATGCAGATGATCTTCAGGTAGCCGGGCACCATGCGCACGTACGCGGGATCATAGTGAATGCGGCCGGGCGCTGGTCCCACTGTTGTCGTTGTGGTCGTCGTAGTGGTGTGGTGGCTTGGGAATCCGTCAGTCATTCTAATTGGATTTAATGTGTTTTATATGTATTTATGGTTCTATGAACTTCAAAAGAGGGAACCGCGCGCAGTTCTTATCAGCGTCACCAAAAAGTTCGTTCTAGACTAATTGCGGTCGGTGCGACGTAGCGACCTCAACCAATTTGTTGAGCAAAGTAAATACAATTTTAAGAAAAACCAAAAACACTCGACCACTTCTAATCTAATCGAAAGAGAAACTACAATTTTGTAAATAGTTAAATTTAAATGTGAGCTGCGTATGGGCGATTAAATGCGCGATCCCACAGCGAAACTATTCACGTTTTCGACGTGTGTGAGAGAGCATATATGAGAAAATTACACAAATGTAGCGAATATCAACGCGATTTTGTAATATTACTACGCCTGAGATCATCGCCTAAGAAAACAGCATACCAAAGCAGTGAAGACACCAAATTTAAAATTAATTATTACCTTCACAGATGGTCGTTTGATCGACAGGCCGTGGAAACTCGTCCAACAGTTGGATTTAGAATTCACATGATTGCAATAAAATTTGGACTCACCTGGAGCTGGTCGATTGGTGATAGCGGCCTATTTACTTGAATCCTATTGTTTTTTAAATTCTTTAAGCGGTCTGGCGCTATTAAATTTTTTTTATATTAAAATGCAAAATGCACTGTGTCGAATATAAGAAGATAAACTGTATGGCCAACAAAAAAGTAGGCGTTGCTAAATACCACTCAGCACATATATAAAATTTTAAAGTTCATATTTTATAGTAACGAAATGGTGTGGTGAATTTGGTGTACTTATTTTCTCGTTTCATTTATTACCAGAAATACTATCAAATACATTTACATCATTTCATTATACTGGGACGATTATCGAGAATCCTTTTTATTTTTGTTGCTTATCTATCTTTTATGGTAAATTTGATTTATGTAAAAAAAAAATCAACAAAATTACCACTACCACCATGACAGTAAAAAAATTCTCATTTGACAGTTCTCTGCGCTAGAAAATATATATGTCTAATTATCCAGCATATTATTTATGATTAAAAGAAAAAACACGTCAGTCTGAGTTTTTGAATTAGTTCTATTTAATTTAATTAAAATAAGTATTTATGAACGTTACTTTAATTATACCAAAAGAATATCTGTAAACAAAACAAAATGGCGGTCACAATGGTAAATAAAATGCTTTTATTTGGTGGATTTGTTTCCCTAATTCACGCAGCTTATTCGGCAGCTCAACGTAAGTGGACACTTCAAGATGTTACTCTACATAAAGCACTTTACTAATTCTACAAATTTTCTTAAAACAGATAGAACATACTTGCGCCTCACTGAGCAGGAATCTGGGGTTCTTCCAATTGATGTAAGTCTTGCCTTTGTGCTATTTGTTGGACTAATCAATAAAAACACTTGTTCTAACCTATAAATCTTTCCTTGTTTCAGGTAATTTTTCAAGCCGTGGCCAGTTTGGTGCTGGTAATTTACGCTATTCTGCAGATTGTGGTTGAATTCAAAGAGATCCGTGCAGCTGTCGATCTGAAAAACAAATCCTGGGAAAATCTGTCGAACAATCCATCGTTCTACACATTCAATCACAGGGGAAAGGCTCTGTCACCTCAGTACGACTGCCCATCGGCTAAGCCTGTTAAAGCTGGTCGGGAAAAGAGGGAATAAATTATTTGACAGCTTACTGGCACTTCTCACTAAAAAAAATTGCGGAGAATAATATTTTATTGATAGAATTTGAATAAAAAACATGTTTTGATGTTTGATTTATCTATTTTCTTGTTTTATTTTTTTTCAATATTTGTTTTGTTGGAGAAAAGTTGTGTTTTTTTATCAGACATAAAATGATGGTTTACAGCAGACATACCTTTGGGTATGTCTCTGGTTTACAGATTTGTATTTTTGTTACAATTTTTAAAACTTAATATATAAATCAATTTTTTATAATCACGGAGGTTGAATTGTAATTTTACAATAAATAATACACAACTCTTCCCGAAAATGGACTGATTTTGGCTTTTAAATGATATTTGGATTTTTGTTTCCCAAGGATTTTATTTGTTAAATTGGCGACCATTTTTAAATGTTCTTTTATATTTTCAAATTAATTGTTGATTAAAATTCTTCAAATAAATACATTTTTTTTAGCTTTGACTTTAATGTAAATAACAAAAAGTAAAAATCTGATGTAAATAATGTTTTTGTTGTTTGAAACAAATTTTAAAATATCTAAATATAATAATAAATTAACTAATAAATATAAAAGAACATTATTTTATTTAATAAATCAAAGCTGCTCCAAGGACGCCACATTTTTTGTTTTAACTGTTTATATAATTAAAATGATAATGGAATTAGAACCATGTTTTGTTTTAAATCGGATTTTTAGGTTTTAGGTAGCAACTTTGATTTAGAATGAATCTCTTTTAATAATTAAATTTTAAACAATAAACACTGATTTTGAGATGTTCAAGAATTTGTAGGGTAGTGATTCGTCTGGCGAAAATTTGGAAACTTTCTTGGATTTTGACTTTAAATTTTCGCAATTAAAACAATTAGAAAATTGCCAACGACCACCACCCTTCTTCACATTAATATTCACAGTCTGTTGCATTATTCAATTCAATTAAACTACTAACAGGTACGTTTGTTTTAAATTTGTTGTTTGTGTTTTTTTTCGCGTTCGGACCATCTTTGTCAACACGTGTTTTTGTTTAAAATTTCTATCACTAAACCTCCTCCTACTCTGCCAACCCACAGCTAATCACTGGCAGATTAAATGATTTAAAAAACAATAAATCTTCAATTTTCGCAAGATGTTACAGGAAAACTGCAAAGTGGGTGAGAGCACTCTCGTCTCATCAGGACGCTTACATTTTCGCATGCAGTCGGATCTTGTTTGTTGCTGCATCTCTTTCTGTTCTTTTTTCTCGATTTTCATAAGAACAATGTTTCATTTGTATAGATGGATTACAAAAATATCTTGGCGATTAACCGCCACTTCTTGAGCATAACTTAAATGATTGTAAGCTCGTCACAGTATTCTAATACTTGGTGGTAAGTATTTTTGTTTGTGGAATTGTTTTTTGTTTTGTTTACTTTTAGGGCACGATTGTAAGTACTTGAGGATGGTTTTGCACTGTATTTTTATTAAAAAGTCGGCCACATAAAAGAGATTCATTCGTGGGTTTGATCCTTGATGGTAATGTTGTTGTTTTTTTGAAAGGATATCAGTCGCTGGTCTACTGATTGAAAATGTGCACCGACTTTTTAGAAAAAAATACAGTGGGGTAAGGATTAAAAAAGGTTTGCCTTTAACTTAAAAAAATGTTCATGCAATATTTAAGAAATAATTTCAATGTGTGCAACAAATAACAAGGAATGTTAGAGACCTAAACTTTCAATGTCTCAGAATAATACATAAATGACTGAATTCGGTTCATTTAAGAAAAGGCAACAAATTCAAAGGCGATTTCCTTCTTAATAACAAGTACATTTTTGTTGTGAATTAAAATCGTGCCTCTATGATGTAGAATTTTTCATAGAAAAAATCATAAATTGTCTTCAGTGCATCAGTTGAAAGGAAAGGTGAAAAGAATTAATTTTAAATGAAGAAAAAACATAATAATGAGCGTGAGATTAAAATTTACTATTACAAAATAGATGCTTTGATTGCTGAAGACTTTTGTTGAAGACCAAAAAAAAAATAACAAGACAGTACATATCGCATATTCGATATATAAACTAAAAATGTTTATCACACTGTAAGTAAGACGCTCGCTTTCTTACCATAATCAATATCATAACTATTAGTTATGTGTGTGATTTACCAATAAATGTCTAAGAAAAATTAAAACGTATGATTTTGATAATGAATCGTTTTAAATTAAAATGTTATTATAACATTTTGGTTTTATCATTTGCATAAATTTATGTTTTAAAAACATAACAAATTGACTGTTTTTTTTTTGTTGGTTTGTTGGTTAATGTTAAAATGGTTGACATTTGTGCTTTGATTGCTTTTTCTTTTCAAACGGATACAATTCTCCTTCGCTAATTAGGCTTCAAGCATTTTGTTGTGTCAAGTTCTCGCCAAACTTTTACAAATATCTTATCCAGTTTACATAACAATGGGACAACCAACTGGACGCTAGCAATCAATGTCACAAACTCATTTTCACTATTTTGGTTTGATGTGTTTGGATTTTGTTTTACAAACATGTCTAGTGGGATACATAGAATAAGATGCTCACCAAAATGCATTAAAATGCAACTAAGGCGAAGTTTTTTTTGGATGTTTGCAGCACGTTTCTGTCTATCTTAACATAACACATTAATTGTCACAATGAGAATGCATAAACTTAACAGCTAATATGCACAATTACTCGTTTCAGCTCGATTTTATGTTTTTACAGTTTGAATTTTACGAATCGTACAGGCCAAGGTGTTAACGTCGTAAATGCATTCATTAACTAGTGAGCTTACGAATTCACGGTAATTTGTAATCAAGTTTTAATTTGTGTATCACGTATTGCATCCAGATGATGCACTTGCAGTTTCAACCCCTCCTCCTCTTTTGTACACTTAAAATCCAATAAATATTTGTGCAATCAAAAGTACAACGACTGTTATTATCGTTATCTTGTGTACTGAAAATTGGGTTCTTTTGTTATAAAGAATTCATTTTAATTGCAGTTAACAAGATCGGGTTTTATAAAAAAAAACACTTTTTTTTCATTTACACCTAACATTTCGTTTGCTCACTTATTTTTTAAATTAATTAAAAGCCTTTTCCATTTTGTCTCTCAATTAAACTTAATTCTTTATAACAAAAAGAACCTTTAGGTATTTTATTGCAATTTGGATTAAATTTTCTCAAAACGAAACCCATCAGTTTTCTTTAATTCGATTTAGTCAGCATCAATAGAATGCAAAACGATAGAACCTTTGCACGTAATTTGCATCGCAATTAAATTTGATGTTTTTGTTTTCTTCTTCAATGTTCATTTTCTCTGCAATCTAGTCTATGTTGCTTCTTTTTACTTATTCTCATTCGCACAATAATATTTATATTCTTAAAAAATAACTTGATTCTAAAAAACATAAAATAATAAAATATTTACGACAATCACATAGAAGAGATTAAAAGTTTTGTAGTTTTTTCTGTTGTCTTGCTGCTATTATTTGCATCATTTACAATTTTAATTTCTTGATAGACATGTTTCTTTAAATATTTGAAAACTCTTAGCATTGGACTCTATTTCGTTTTTGCGATATTTACAAGATCGGATACACCGCAAACGATTTGATGTTTAGTTACTTTTACTTTCACGAATGCAAATTCAATTTTAATGAAGTTTTTCTTTTGAAAATTAATAGTTTGATGAATTCTCCTATTCTTTTTTAAATTATTGTAGATATATAAATTTTTTTCTTGTGTATATGCTATTTACAATGTTTTATATTATTTTATCTCTGACCATATTAAGATTAATCTTCCCTGTCGCTCTCTTTTTGTGGCTGTTTCAATCATTTATGGGCTGGAAATTGTGCATTAACCAATTGTAAACAATTATACGGCCGATCTCGGATTCATTTTGCCCATGACGCCAAGACATTCGAATTGGTCAACTAATTTTTCATTTTTTTTTCACAGTCACGACAAAATGTTCTGCGAACTCAACAGTCAATCGTACAACACTTTAGGCATTTCTGCATTTCCCGTGCCATCGTAAAAAGCGTTGGCGAGACGCTATTTAAAATCTTCACAATTGATCACAAAGAGTTGTAGGGAGAGCGAGAGATGCAGCTGAATCATTGTTTTGTTTACTTAATAGTTTAATTAATTTACTCAAGATGATTTTTAGTTTCTTTCGACTACAAAAAATCCAGGAAAAAATTATAACAAAAGAAATGTTTATCGTATTTTAAAAATCCTGCTGATCTCTCCTACTCTGGCCATTTTTTTTTTACAAAATGTGTTTTTTTTACTAATTACAATTCATGTTTATCATTTAAAAAAGAATAGTAAAATATCCCACCCGTTTCCCCTCATACAAAAACAAATTCTGATTAATATTTTCTCCTTTCTTCTTAAACTTATTTGACCTAATTGATTCCGATGTTTGTTTTTTTTTTAAATTTCAATCTCATTCACACCTCCATTTCACACGCCTCATACACGTTAGACATGCTGGTCGCCCATTGGCCCGCAAAAAAAATATTTGCGCTTTTGCATGTCGCCCCTCCCTCGGGCCGCCTCCCATCTCATCACGTCTACTTAATCAAATTACTTACTGACACTGCTCTCCTCGATGCAGTCCTTTGACTCGCCAAGACAATTGGCGACGTACAGTGCCGGATCGATCACCTTGGGTATTGGCTTGATTTCAGTGCCCAGCTCCTTTTCGATGCGATGCAAGTCAAAGCGATCCTCGTACGTGATCAGGTTGATGGCGATACCCAAGTGGCCGAAACGTCCTGAACGACCAATTCGATGCAAGTAGGTCTCCGCCATTTTGGGAAAATCGAAATTAATCACAACGTTCACCGCCTGCACGTCAATGCCGCGCGTAAACAGATCCGAGCAAACCAGATTTCGGCACAGACCTTGTCTGAAGTCATGGAACACACGATTTCTGTGCGTTTGCGCCATCTTGGCGTGAATATAGTAGCAGCAGTAGCCCAGCTCGGTGATTTTCTTGGCCAGCAATTCAACGCGCTGTGTCGAATTGCAGAAGATGATGGACTGATTGATCTGCAGCTTCGAGAACAGTGTGTTGAGACAGTGCACTTTTTGGCGCTCCTGCACAAATGCATAGTACTGTGTCACACCCTTCAATGTCAGCTCCTCCATCAGATTGATCTCGTAGGGTTCGCGCAAATGTTTCTCCATGAAATTCTTTACGCTCAATGGGAATGTGGCCGAGAAGAGCAATATCTGACGCTCAGACGGCAATTTCATAATAACATGGTCCAGCATGCCTTTGAAGTCTTGTGATAGTAGCTTATCGGCTTCGTCCAATACTAAGATTTTGCAGCGTTGCATATTGGCGACACCCTTGTCCATCAGATCCAAAATACGGCCGGGCGTCGCAATGATTACCTGGACTGAATTCGCAATTTGGAAAAAAAACCTTTATTAGTTAAGTGGCCACAATGAAAGCAAGACAACTATTGAAAAAGGATAATCAGCAAGGATTTATCATTTAATTTGTCAAATGATGGGGAATCCACATATCTCATCAGGAAAGTTGTTTTTAAGGTGGGAATCGTTGTGATAAGAAGGAAAACTAACCTTTTTGATAAATTCGCATGATATCGTCCTTAAGTATGGTGCCGCCGGTGGTCACCATCACTCGAATATCCAAATGTTTGGCCAACTCGATGCAAATCTGTGACGTTTGCAGGGCCAGCTCACGCGTCGGCACAATCACCAACGCCTGTATATAGTCGAGTGTCGAGTCAATCTGTTCTAGCACCGGGATGCAGTAGGCACCCGTTTTGCCGGTGCCGTTTTTCGCGCGCGCTAATATATCTTTGCCGCCCAATGCGATGGGGATGGCTGCCTCCTGAATCGGGGATGGTTTCTCCCATCCTTTTTCAAAGATGCCCATCAAGAGCTCACGTTTCAGGCAGAATTCTTCGAATTCGTTGCCGCGTGTGTCTGTGACGTCGCTTGTTTTTATCCGATTGTCCTTTGGCGGTAATTTCAGCTTTGATTTCCATCCCAACTCGTCAATGGATTTGGCTTGATCACTGATTAAAATAAAACAAAGGAGAGTTACAAAATGACTTTAAATGAGGCGCTCAAATGTCTGGCAAAAAAAAAATTTGAACAAACTCAGCACGGATTTATCATTTAATTTGTCAAATGATGGGGAATCCACATGTCTCATCATGGTAAAATGTCCTTCTCTCTCCGATGATCATCAATTATTAAGATTGATGGGAAAATGAACAAAAAAAACTTACCCTTTGGGAGTTCCATGATTGTTGAGATGGTTGTTTGCGTTCATATTCTCTGTCATCATCTTGACGAAATCCTTATATTCACTAGATTTTTAAAATATCAAGTTGGCTACGGGTAGAAGCGTACCGCGGATTTCTTCCGTCTCAGTTTCTGCGTAGATCCTTCGTTTCAATTTTTCTCCTTCAAAAGTTTACCGAAACTAACTTTAAAATTTTGTTTTCTTGCACTTAGAATCTTGAATTGTTTTGTCTTTCTTTCATTCACTTCAATTTTATAATAGTTTTTGTGGTTTATGTCTCTAACTATTATTAGACGACATTAGTTTTTGTCTCTTTTTATATATTTACACTATTTTATTATTTATCACCGTTTTTTCCACTCACTAAAACTAGATATCCTTTTATTTTTGAATAACCAAAAGGATTCCGTGCAAAGGAAAAATACAATAAAATAAGAATTATTCAACATTTATCACTGGCAGGCCAGGTCGGTGAGTAAAATTAACAAACAAAATTCGCAAATAAACCAAAAAATTAATGTCCGAAACTCAGCTGTTAGCCCTCTTCTGTCTGTGTGTCTTGGGACGCACTAACATAACGTTACACCCCTTTTAACTGCAGAAGCGCTTCTTTTCTATTCTTTTCTTTTGTGGTTTGGCGGCGGGAAAGGCCGTCAATTCGCCACAATGGGCTGGCACTGAGTCGTAAAGACTTTTTTGCTTTCTTTTCGAAATTTTACTAGTTAATTATTATACGACGACCAATTTATTATAATGTTTTTTTTTCGAATATCTATTAACACGCATTCATTAATTTAATTACATTTGATTTTTATTTGTCGTTTTAGCAATCGATTTTATCTGAAATTAAAGAAAATATTGTTATTGTTAGTTTAATTTTTTTTACTATAAAAATTATAATAATTTTTCTCATTTTTTTTCCTTCAATTTCCTCATTCTATCCTTTAGTTATGAAAATACATGAAACATTTTTAAATTGGCAAAGCTTAAATATTTTTTTATTACACATACTGTTTATGCTTAAATTGAACGAACTCTTTCAATCGTGAATTGTTTAAACAAAAATTATTTGAATAATAAGTATTCAAAAAGAAAAAAACGTGACCGCAAATAAGTTTTTAAAAAATTACATGAAAAAGTTAATTGGAATTTAAATTTGTAGGGTGTTATAATGTTTAAGATTTCATAAAGAAACAATAACACTTACTAAACGACACAGTTTTAATGACAAAGCAAATTTTTTAAGGCGTTTAAATGTTTGTTAACAATTAAAAGACATCACGTGGAAACAAAATACGTGGCAATGAGCTTAAAAAAAATTGTTGAGCAAGTTGAAAAAATTAAATTTTATTTCCGATGGTTCTCCCGACCAAAAATCCAAAAAAAAAAGTTGTCCGGACAATATTACTTTCCCAAACGAAAAAAGCAAATATTCAGGCGCAAATAAAATGCTGAGCAGATAATGAAAAAACAGACACAAAATGCAAATTTAGCAGCATTAGAGGTCAACACTCTGGCGGCCAACTTCCCTACAGAAAACTTTGGCGATTATGCTGCTGATTTCTCTCCACCATTTGTAAGTGTCGCAGCAGCTCGCCAAGTTTTCTTTGGTCTAAATTTATCAACTCCAATATATTGAAGCGATATTTAGTATTTACTTAGTGCAGGCAGGACTGATAATTGAAACACTCTACAACACTACCGAACGATAAAAAGACTGAAGCTGATAACAGCGATCAATTCCTGAAGTTTTCCAAGACAATGTGATAAGGAAATTTCAATTAAGACAACATTGCAGATATTACAGTTAAGTTGAATCATAATTTTTTTTAAAAATATTTAGTAATAAAAGGAAGTTCAATAAATTATCTAGCTAAATTAATAAGAGAATCCTAGATAATCCGTTTTGTAACCGTACTCCTATTTGTTCAGCACAATTGTTTTAATCTAAAAACGACAAGAGCAGCCATTTTACAAAAAAAAAGAAGAAGATACTTTTAAAAGCCTCTAAAAATAATCTTTTGTGTTCAAATTTAGCAGAATCATACAATGCGAACAGGCAGATTACAGCGACTACAGTTACAGCACAAGAATAGATTGGAAATATCTGGACAATGACCGCAGTGGTTGGCGCCAGAGTTCAACAATGAAACCGTGAATTTGTGGAAAATTTATCGAACCCGTCCAGCTAATGACAAGAAAAGCCCCGCTTCCAAAATATAACCTCAAAACTTGAATCAGTTTTGGAGCGCACAAAGAGCCCGCGCCGAGCGAATTGGGGTCTCATTATTCGCTGTCTTTCTTCTGCGTTTCTGTGCCATCCAAGCACCTTTTTAGCGTCTACCCGTCCCCAAAAATATTCCGTTGTTGTTTTGTTCTGATTTTTCTTCTTTTTTTCCTGAACGAACAGCTTCGTTACGCTCTCACAACGCGACACACTCACACATTCGCCCATGCGAAATTTTCACACAACTACAAAGGAAAACTACGCCAAAGGGAAATCAGAATTACGCGTAAAATTCTCTCTGCGCCACCATTTTCCCACCCCAGCTAAGCGTTTTTCGCCACCAAACACCAAAATCACGCAAAATTTTCACAATGAAAATTCAAGAAAAGTGTGGTTGAATGTAACGCTCAGTCACCGCAAGCCAGAAATCAAAGATGGCCAACGGGAAAAAGCAACGCACAAATTGTACCGCACACTTGGATAGGCCAGCAATGGCGGAGGCCCGACCGCATTGTTGAGGCAGCACCCGCTTTTTTCTCAACGTGTCAATTTCAATAAGTGCGAATTAATCTAAGAAATTACCTTGATTTCAATCCACTGCGTCTTTATTTTCTGTATGTAAAACAGCTAGGTAGTTTTATAATTTTTAACAACTTTTTTTCTTTTTGGGCTCCTCACTTCTACAATTTAATTTTTTTAACTCGAGAGATAACTCACTTCTTTTCACTCTTGCGCTTCTTTTTGAACAGATGCCAATTGCCAACAGCTCCTTCTCATTTCTCAATTCTCAAGCGACCGTACAAAATCCGATTGGGGTTGCCAGTGCTGAGTATCAACCAAAGGGGGTCAACTTTTTATGGTCTGCTGAATTGCTGAATTAATTTTCGAAGATGAATTTCAGCCGTTTGAGTCAGCACAACACAATAATTTTATTAGATTAATAATAATAAATAATAAACAATAACTAATCTTAAAGTAAATGTAAAAATATTCAAAATTTTCTTTTCTTCTTTGTATAATTAAAGTTTCAAAGCGCTATGAAAGATTGCGATAACAATTTTTTAACTTCTTTAGATATCTTGACTCTACAGGAAGAAATGAGCCTTAATTCTGTATCAAAATTTAAATTGCTTTACCTCCAATGTTATGAAAAAAATAAAATTTATAAACCGCGAAATGAAATATACTTGGACTACAAAAGAAAAGGAGTTGATTAGTTTGTGGAAACATTTTAAGATTGGTGGAAAAAAATTACGCAAAAATGCTTGTAAAAATATATTTTATTTACAATATATCTAATAAAAAAAATTAATCTCAGACCCAGTCAGGTTCGAATATTGTCTCAGTTTATGGCGCGTTCCTTCATCTAACGTTTACTACAAAATTAAGTCCTTAAAAAAGGCACAAGGCTATTTCCAATCCCACGGCACGCAGACAGTGCCGTCCGACAGCACCGAGTAATAGTGCGTTATTGTCAAATCCACATTGCGTACAGAAAAATCACCGTCCAGCAGTCGCTGCAGGCAAGTTATCATCTCATCCGGCGAGATGGAGTCGTCCTTTTTCAGTGACATCAAATTGAGTTCGGCCAGACATCGGGCATGCAGCTCACGCTCGATGTATTTGTTTGTGTTGTAGCTGGTCGACTTCTGAGTCGCCTCGTCAAAGTGTTGCGTCAAAAAGTCCACGAGAATGGAGCCAGGGCATGTACACGGCGCAATGAATTGTCCAGTCGGACTCACCATCAGTGGACCAGCCTCTCTGCAAATCCATACAAAACAAATCGTAAGCAACTCAGCTTATGTGGCCTTAATAGAGAAGAAAACACTCAACGATTCAATCACAATTTCATACTCCTTCAGGTCACTGGACCAGGACTTGGGGTACTGTGTTAGTGATAGGTAATCCAACAGGGATGTTGTTACTTTACGTAATTGGGCGGCGTACTCAACAACCTGCGCTTTGGGCATAAACTTGCGTCGAGCCACACGAATCTGACGCAACACCTGCGATAGGGCGGACTCGTAGGCGGGAATCTTTCTCAGGTACGCATCTTGTTTGGAGATGTTGCGAATAAACTGCAAGCAATGTGATAGGATCATGCCAAGTTTGTGCTAAGAATAAATGTTTTACATCTAGCCAATTATTGTGGACGTCCCCAGTGAACAGCATGACATGCCCCTCAAGTGAGACGCCGGAAATGGGCGCGAAAACCAGAGTTCTTCCTTTGAGATTTTGAAAGTCTTTCTCGTGTAAATCGACTAGTCGCTCGAGACTTTTAAGGCATCCACGATGATGTTCGACATTCCAACCACAATCGTATTGTAAATCTTTTAACTCTAGTCGCTTCATCATCTGGCTTTGAAGTTTTACCACTTCGTCCCGCATTCCTTGTAATGCTTCTGTGCGTTCATGAGCCGTCTTAATATTATCACTCAACCATTCGCTGCAATTATGATAAATTTTTCTTAGTTTTTAATTACTTTTTAAATTGTTTTCTTTTTATAATTTTAAAAGGTTCTAAAAAAAAATAAATTAAAATTTTGAAATTAAAAAAACATAAAAATCACTCAATCAATTGGTCACTTCAAGTTTTGGTCGTCTTTCACGTTGCGAATGCGCTGCTTGATGCGTGCCTCCTCCAAGTCATCGCCCCATACCTGCTGGTCATCATAGAATGTTGGAGCTTCGTGAAACTGACTCTCGAAATTGCTAGAGCGCTGCTTGTGGACAGGATCGGGTTTTATGCTATTCAGATATTCAGTCGAGAGGTTGCACGTCTCCAGAATGCGTTTGAGTACTATTTTCGGATCGACAGATCGCTCCAGTGGAACTTTAACCAACTTAAATTTATCTAAAAGTAAATTTACATTAAAAATAAAAGCATAATTTGTTAAACAGCCGCCAATTACCTCTTTGTTCAGATTCGGCATTTCTTACATAAAATGGCAATATTTTTGGTGACGTTGGGAGTACCCGACTGTTTTGCAGTGCCTCTAAATGTGCACTAAGATGTTTAAGAGACTCCTCGTTGACAGACTAACAATAAACTTTTTCAATAGATTTACGTGAGGAATTCAACCGATATTTACCCGTTGTTCTGGGTGGCGTCCAAACAAATCAGGATGCACGACAAAGTAAAAGGGCCTTAATGCTGTGGCCATTTCGGAGCTGCTTATCTGTCTGCTCAAAACAGACATCCAGTTTTGTTTGCATGGTATTCGAACGTTCCTTCGAGGAAAAAAACATTTGTATTAATAAAGAGAGGAAATAATTTTTTAACAGCTTACCAATTTTTACACCACAGATGCATGGTTTACCTATTTTGAGCAAATTTTTGGTTTTAAATAATGATCTTGAACCATAAAATTATAAATTTAATAAGAAATCCGCAGGAAAATAGCAAAAGTCCAAAATAAATAAATGTCAAATGAAAAAAGTGCGAATTCGACGGCCTGTCAATTATTTATTTTGATCGAAACTTTATATAAAATTTTTCGTTTGGTAGGTTGGCAGCTATGCAAAATGCGGCTGTATAATTCTATGTTTAGATCATATATGTTTAAACATTCTTTACCGCATTTTTTAAAATTTTATAACCAGTTATTGCAATGAGAAATTATATTTTTACTTTATCCATAACTAATCCTAACAACTTTTTACAATAGTTCAAATTTCGGTGTAACAAAAAAAAAACATTTATAATAAAAGGTTGGACATAAAATTATGGTATCAACTGTCAGCATAAAACATGTCTATATATATCTTTTTAATTTTATAACATAAACATATGTATTCTATAAACGGGATACGTCGCGATTGCAATTGCCGTCAATAGGACTGATTTTTTACAAATAATTTATTAAATAAAAAGTTAATTGTTAGTAAATAGTTCATTCAACAGAAAGGTAAGTTTCTTTAAATGCATCATTCTTAAAAAACTCAAAAAACAACAATAGGAATTTTTATGCAGCACATAAACAAAACTACTTCCAAATAGTGCAGTCTGACGTGTCGGTTCTCTGAAACCGCTCCATCTGTGTACATTCATACAAACTTAATATTAGTAAGAAAGTAGAAATAAAAAGTCTAATAAAACGATTAATTTATGTAGAATGGCAGGATATCCACCAAATTATGGGGCACCCAACCCTGGACAGCAAGCCTACAGTTTTGACATGCCAGAGCAGTTCGGCCAAGAGCTGTGAGATACAATTTCCTTCGTATAAAGTTAACTTTCTTACTGGCAATTCCCAATTTTAGGAATTTTCAGTCATTTGATGCAGCGCAGACGGCTGTACCGCCAAATTACAATCCAGCCCCGACTCCACAGTACGCTGGCAACTTCTACGACCCGGGAGCGTATAGTGAGCCAATGTATGCCGCTGAAAAGGGCCAAGAGTATGGCCAAAGCGGTTCAAATGGCAATGGATTTGACGATGAGCCTCCATTGTTAGAGGAGCTGGGTATCAATCCAAATCACATTTTTCAAAAGGTATTTTAGTTTTTAATTTAATTAAAAATAAAAATAAAAATTAATTTTTATTTAAGACATTATCAGTGCTGAATCCATTGCGAACAACTGAGCAGTCAATTCTGCAGGATACAGATTTGGCAGGACCACTTGTGTTCTGTTTGGCGTTGGGAGGGTTTTTGTTGCTGAGCGGCAAAGTCAGCTTCTCATACATCTACGGCATCGGTGTCTTGGGATCGTTGGCTTTCTACTGCTTGTTGTCTCTGATGGCCACACAGGCTGCCGTTACTATGGGAGCTGTCATCTCCGTTTTGGGCTATTGCCTCTTGCCAATGGTGGTTCTCTCCGGTTTTAACGTTTTGATCACAATTCAGTAAGATAATTTAATTTTTTTGATTTATTTGTTTTTATCGAATTTTACAATTTTTTTAGGGGAACATTCGGTCTAATTCTTGCAGGACTTTGCATTGTTTGGTGTTCCATGTCAGCGTCTAAACTGTTTGTGACTGCCTACTCTATGGATCATCAACAAATTCTTATTGCATATCCTTGTGCATTGCTCTATGGTGTCTTTGCCCTCATCACCATTTTTTAGTGTGGAATTAATGGTGATTTCTGTTATAACATTTTAATTGTTTTTTTTTCTAATAAAATTATGACCTCAACCGGGAAACTCATCTCTATCAACCATTTTTAAAAAATGTATTCTTGGAAACACTTTAACGTGACTGAACTTGCATTTTGCTTAGAATTGTACAATTTTTTATTTAGCAGATTATGACACAAATATGAGCTTCAAAACTAAAGTTAAGTATTCCAAAAGATTCGGAAATTATGAGTTATAAAAGAAAAAAAAGAAAGAAAGAAAAAAATAAAAGAATCAATAAACACCTAACTGCAATTAAACAAAGACAGTCATACTTACCTTAATGCCAAAATCTTTGAAATAGAAGTGAAAATACAATTAAATTATATACCAATTATTGAATTTATTTATTTAATAATTCGTCTTTATGAGCATTATTTCTTCATCAATTGGAGATGAAAATTCATATAACTATACACAACGACAAGCATGTTTGTATGTAATGTGAAATAAACACAATTTAAATAAATAAGAAGTTTGGTTCATTTTAATATTCACAGGATAATAAATAATTGCAATTCTTCAAAAGGTTTCTTATGAGAAATGAGAAGTAAATATTCATAAAGGAGATTCAACCAATGTTTTTCGTTTCAGACAATAGTGTAAATATCAATAAAACCAAATAAAATTGATAAATTGCAAGCGCACGTCTCAATTTCGATATTCTTATCTAATTCCATTCACAACTAATAAATATTTTTTAATTACATTTACGATATACAATTTTGTTGGTAAATCAATGTTGATTTCTCGATAAATATCAATTCCAAATATTTTAATAAATTTAATTTGTTTTCATATATATTAAGACACTTATTTTTTCATGAAAAAGAGCCATGCTTCAGTTAGCTAAATTGTTTTTGATTTTTGTTTTGTTTGAATTAATAATCAATAAATATTTATTATTAATAATACAATATATAGTAATATATTTAGTTTGTTCAATTATTCTTTTCTTTAGAATTATTTACGATCATATTGCAAAATTATATTCTTATGTAAAAATACAACAAATTTATTGTTTTTTAAGCCTTGCTATATGTTATTTATTAATCTTAATTCTAGGATTTGTTTATATGAGACATGAGAAATAAATAAATTAAGTACAATCTAAAATATTTAATTTCGTAAAAATGACTAGAAACGAGATTGAGTTTTTCAAAAATCGATGGCAATTAGTATGCGTTTTTTATTATAAATAATAGTTTAAGAATTTATGTTTTTTTTTCCTGAAATTCGTTCTTATAATATTATTTAGGTTGCAAACTGGAAACATTAAAGCATTTTTTAATTTAAACGGTATGTGAAATAAAATTTTGAATATGGAAGAATTAAAAATAATTTTTATAATATTGTATATTTGCGCCAATTACAATTAAATATTTTCTCTTCATTTAATGTTACATAAATAAGGCAATGTATCTGCATCATTATTTTTTGTTGTAGATTATGATCATTAACTCGTTTTCTTTTCTCGTATTTTTTATGTATTTAACATTTGTTGTAAATAAGTTAGACATAATATGTTGAAAAATAAAATGTTATCAATATAAAGTATACTTAAAATTAAAGTAAATTTAAAAAGATGTATTTAAAAATATTAAGTACGTTAAATAATATTCCAAGACCACAAAACTACAAGTAAATCATATTTGCAACACAATTTGTGCGTTGTAATTCGAATTTATATAATAAATAGTATTTTAATTAAGTTTATATGCTTACAACATGCAAATTTTTCATGTAAAATCAAAGTTATTTATGATTTGAGTGGAATAAATTCCATCAAAAGTTATGGCTATTAAACATAAATATTATTGTATCGTTACAAAATTACGGTGGAACGTTGTAGTTGTCATTCAATTGCACAATTAAATTTAGTAAAATGATTTCGTTGAAACACTGAGTTTAGAGATTTTTTCATTAATATAACAAATATTTAAGTATAAATCAAATTCACAAAAAGCCATTCGGTAATTGAATTATAAAATCACATAAATTGATGTATTTTATGTTGATTAGAAAGCCGTAATTGATTTTCGTAATTGAGCTGTTTAACACGATTAACATAAAAAACATATACTCGACACTTATTCTTATGGCCTTAATAAAAAAACGAACGTTAATCATGGGCATTTGTCAAACTATTCCTAAACTATAGCTGAATTAGATCTTTGAGGCAATTTGTTTTTGTAACGAGTATTTTGTTATTTACTGATGATTAAACATTTACAAGAATATCTATTCCAGCTCGGATAAATTATTTAATGATTATTGATAAACTACAATATTTATGTTCGGAAATAATATACAAATAAAATAGGAAGTGAAGCTATTTTTAAAATAGTTTTTTAATTTTTGTTTAAAATAAATATTTGAAAAAAAAAACTGCCAGAAAGATCTAGATCACCAAACCCTCTACAATCTCAATCATCTTTTAGCCTATTTTAACGACACCAATTTTTGTATTTACTTTTGCTACTTAAATAGTCTTCACCGTGTATATTATTTATAAAAAAGACAATATTTTACGGGTTTCTTTATCCGCCACACAAGCTGACCAAAAAAGATTAGACGAATAATTAAGTCTGTACTTACTTTCTCAGTGTGATAGGGGGGGGGGAAAGTCCAAGTTTTACTCGCATGCAAGCTTCCCATCGAAGCTGCTCAAGGCAATGGCAAAGGCCTGCATTGCACACAGCGGATACCGATAGTCCATGGTGAAGACATCCTCGGAGGTGCGTCCAAACTGCATCACAATATAGTCGGGGTCAGAGTCGTGCACTAGCTGGAAATTTTTCACGGACGCTTGCGTGACGCGACCGTGAAAGTTCAACACGTAAGACTGGGTGTCGTCGTTCCAGACGGGCGTTTTGTTGTGCAGCTCCACCACGTTGTCCATGTTCTAAATTTAAAGACAATTGTGCCGCTATTAATATTTAATTTATTGATCAAAGAAAGTAATTGCCTTGATTGAAGAATGGAATGGTTCAGTGTAGAAATAAATAAAATGAAAAAC
>JANSTS010006146.1:11955-23691 GCA_026546915.1 Sylvicola fuscatus | reverse complement strand
ACAATCAAAATTAAATTCTAGGCACAATTTTAGTGACGTTGTTGCTCAAATATTTACAAAATTTCGGGTGTACGTGACTGGCCGTCGTAAATTCGAAAAAGTTAATCAAAACAACTTAATCGGTTGAAGCCAGTTGTTGTTGTCTTAAAATAATTAAGAAAATGACAAGAAAGACATTAACATGCGTACTTTGCGCGTACTTAAAGCGTGTTAGTCGCAATATGGTGACCGATTGAGTACAGCATATAAATAGTTTCAAGAATATATTGAAAATATTGTCGCCAGGTGTTTAAAACTACTCACTTCTTGTTGTAAAATAAGAGCAAAATCTTTAAAATTTACCGATAGAATGCCGTAAGTATTCCGTCGTAAGTAGGCGATCTCCATATGGTGAGTACTTAAGCAAGTGATGATGTGTACAATATAGCAGCGGCCTGTTTTTCTCCAACTGAAGCCTACTAAACACTGATTTTCAATATTTTTTCGCACCAGATAACCTCATGTGATTCAGGAAAACTTCTTTTCCAAGGTAATTTTCACATCATAATAAAATTTAAAATTAAAACCTTCAAAACAACTGACACTCACACATTCTTCTGCTCACAAACACTGTCGCATCAAATTCCAACAAACATTTTCTTCTTTTCAATTGAATGTGATTATTTTCATTTGTCCCGACTTTTGTTGGAAAAACCAATTGCTCGGTGTGATAAGGAATGTTGGAAAACTCAAAAAGCGAAACACAAACTAGCAGAAAAACTTAAAATTAAATTTTTAAAAAATGTGTAAAAACGCACCAAAACAGAACTACTATACAGCTTTTCGAGTCGATTTGCGACGCACTATTTCAAACTTTCACATTTTCCTCACGATTTTCACGCTTTTCTGTTCCATTTTTCTACGCGTTCACGACGACCGACATTATTTACACTTAACACTTTCTTTAAATTTATATTAACGATTTCCAGGTGTTGCAGGATTCAAACGAAAACAAAATACCAAACGAGGCACTCGGCGCTTGCTTGGTTGTACTGCCCTGTTCTTGGCTGTCGTGTGGATTTGTGACGCTCCACGCTGCTCGAATCATGAAGGAGATCGCGCTTATTTTGCCGTTTGTATTTACACAAAAATGCTTGTTTACAGATATTTACTTTCTTTATCGATTCTGTAAGGATAAATTCAAAAAAACTTCTGCGTTCCGACGACGAACGCTCGCCATTTTCCTCAGTTCCAACACTTTTGACTTTTCACCTTGTACTAATGCTCTCATCGACAGCCGACAATTCCTGCCGTCAGCCGCCAGCGCTGACTGCGTTGCGGTGGCGCTGCGCTTGCTACGCCTGCCGCTCGTGGTAGCACTAGCGCTTTGGTGATTTCATTTTTCGAAATTATATTTTTTTTTTCAAATCAATTTTTGAACAAAGCATTTATATTATTTAAAAAAAATTCTAGTCATTATACCAATTTAGAAACAACGAACTGAAAGACATGACAATTACAAAGAACAGAGCATAAACTCTGACCAAACAATTATTCTGAACAGATTTTTTAATTTTCTCATTACCAACTAGAACATTTTCTTTTGCAGTCAAAACAGTACCGGCAATTTTTTCAATGTAATGTTGTTGTATCTTCACATTTCCACTAAAATTATGTTGCAGTTTTCCGATTTTAACCACACTTTGGTTAATATGCTCCAGTTCCTCCGAAAAACTCGTTAATTCTTGATATAATTTCGAATTCTCCAGTTCTATAAGCTTAAAACTGTCCGAATATGTTTCAAACTCGACATATTGACGCTCCTGAAACCATTTATAGTCCAAATTTGGGTTTTTATTTAAAGATTCTTCTTCATTAAAACCAAGTTTTCTTTGAAAATGCTCTTGAGTTCAAAAAATCTTTTGAGGAAGTCGTTTTGCGGCCAGCTTCATAACATTAACAGTCTCTAGTTCATGTTTAAGACGATTTTCTTTTAACTGGTTCAAAACATCAAATATAGATATGGATTGAATTGAAAGGTGATTTATGATTTTCTTGAGATGATTTCTTGGCGTAGCTCAAGGATAGCCTCATTACTAGAGCAATAATTGGAATTTCTCTAGATTTTCGAAAAAACAAGAATCCAAAAGTAGTTGGTAGCGCTGTCACGAAACGTCAAATGAAGTCAATTGTCAACTTTTGCTACAACAAGAAGTTCGTACGGTAAACGTAAATCGTGTCTGAAATTAAAAAGAAAATTGTGAAGTTGCAAATAAAAATAAAGTGATAAGCAATAAAGAATAATCCTTCTGAAAATCTAAGGAAAAATAAATCGTCTTGATAATATACGGAATAGTGAAGAGAGCAATGAAAAATCGTTTAGTTCAATGTCAATTTTAAAGATGGCCGAATTGGCAGTGAAAACTTCTGTCGATTTGTTTACATGCAAAATGTTTTAAGTACACTTTATGTTTATCGGTTATTAGACGAAAAATTAGCAATAAAAATGCTCACCTCAATCTCAATTGTTTAAGAAGTAAACGAAGAAAACAATGTCACAGAGTGCAACAGCATCAGCGGTGGCTGCCGCCTCGCTGGGAGCACCAAGGCGACACCGCGACATCCAAGAGGCGCCGACTGTAGGAACATCGATATCGGCACGATTTGGTGACTCCGAATGGGAGGCTCGAGAGGTAATTTCACTTCAACAACTGTACCCACAAATCAGTCTACAAGACGTATAAGCAAAAAAATAAAATGAGTACTTAAGCACACCACTTGTTTACCTTGATGATGCTGCCTAAAGTACGCGTTATATTGCGAAAAAACGTGTAAAAGAAAGAGGACAACGAGGCCGTTTACCTTAACAATCGTCTGGCAAGGTTTCTTTTCGCTATGTAGCTCACAAGTCGCTCACTAATCTGCATATTATAGTATCCACTTGCAAATCAGTTGGCTGTTAAAGTGTTCGAGAAAGCACTCGCCCTCATTTCAGACGCTCACAACTGCTCACTCGGTCGCCTGCTGGTTGCTACAGATCGGCACGGCCACCCCACATTTCACCCTGTGAGGGTGACATGACGTGTGTGATTGCTAGCGTGAGGGTGAGGATTATATATCGTCATTTTGTTTGAATAGACGCAATTTTCAACGCCTACAGCAGCAATAGCAACGCTCTATTAATATGCAACATTTGAGTGTGTAACAAATATTCCCGATTTACTCCAATTTCTTCTTAACTTCGACATGTTTGATTTTTTCCTGTTCATGTCTTTTATGTTCTCAATTTATTTTCCTGTAAATGGATCCTCCAATTCCATTTCAATTTTTAAATTTCGATTACCAAATAAATGATTGTTTGGCATTTTCCTAAGAATTTCGTCCTGTTGCGTCATGTAATCCTTGTTCATTATTCTAATGAACATCCATTTCTTTAAATAACATTATGTAATTGGAGTAAAATTCTTATTACCACCCTTAATCAAAAATCAATGATTACTCAACGAGTCTCACGCAACTGTTTAAAATTGTTTATAAACTGACGTTGAACAGAATTTCCCAACAATGGGTTCGTTCACAAAAGTTATTTGATCCAAAAAAATACTAAATAAAATAATAAAACAAAAAAACTAATCAAATAAAACTATTCAACAGTCTCAACGACAGCGAGAATTGGAGGAAGCTCGCGCTAGAGCTGCCCAAATGGAGAAAACAATGAAATGGTGGTCCGACTGTACGGCCAACTGGAGGGAAAAGTGGAGCAAGGTAAGTTTATGGACAGAAAATCACAGAATCCAACAAAATTACCAATCTCTTCAAACTAAGATGAGACAGGTCATGTCGCATGAAAATGGAATATGTTGGAGGTCATGTTTGAATATAAGCGTTGCGTACGTCGCTAGAGGTCGATATATGCAAATAGACTGTCGAAGGAAGATTGTGGGAAATTGCAATTACGTTGTATTAAATGAATTTTCTAAAAATACATAACTGCCAACACGACCGACGAGACGCCTTGCATCATCGGCCGACATTGGGTTTGGGTGGATACGCGGAATTATTGAAGCAGGGAAAACGGCAGAATTGCATTTGAAATCTAATTTATTTGCAATTTCGCGCCCTTCCTCTCTAGTCTCTAGCGTCTAAATGCTGGCTTCTGACGCAGAATTTCTGTTCATTGGATCAGGAATGACATAGATGTCGTACTTTAGTGGACGAATTATTATGTCGCAGAATTAAGGTTGTTTTAGATTATTAAATAACTTGGATATTTTGAACATTTTATTCAATGAAAACAAAGCAACCATACGATTTCTTTAAAAAAGCAACTCTAATAATATCAGTAATAACCTGACAAGAAGAAAATTTAATAAAACTCTTATTTCTTAAATGTCTATGAAAACCAAAGATGGACGCAAAGATAAGTCAAATTTGTAAATATTTAATAAGCTTATTGTGTTCGTTATATTGTTTCTTGTTGATAAAAATTCACAATCTTATGACAATATTAAATAATTGTCGTTTCTTTTAATTTTTTTCATACACAATTCGTTGCATCTTTGATAATACAAGCTCTGAAACCTTAAGTCGTGACAAATTTCAGCTGAATCGGTAATTAAATTTGATTCTCGACATTATACTTTGGCATTTAAACATTTTTCCTTTTTTTTATTTGTATGTCTTAAAAAACTTGAAGATGACATAATTAATTATTATCTTTGTAAACCGTTTTCCGAATTACAATTTCCAAGAAAAAGAACAAAATACAGTATAATTTAAGTAATACCAATCGTCGTAAAGATGGTATTTTCGTTGCTTCTTTCGACAAATCTCATCAAAATTGACTACAGATGAAGGATTTTATTAAATCGATATGCTGTTGCTTTTGTTAGTTTGTTCTTATCTCTACGCCTTCGTTTATTGGAAATATGAAAACATGTCTGTGAGGACATCCATCATTCCCCACACTTAGTAGTTGAAAGATTTGTTTGTCAGTTACCCACAGCAACTGCGTATTAGCTAAAATAAAGAAAACTTTTTCTTGCGAAGAAGTTTTTATTGTTAGTTGAGTAACTAGTAACATGATGGCGACCACAGACGAACTAGTGCCCAACAACGTTGGTGGATTATAAGTTAATTGGTAAAGTTTGAAAATGCTGATTGTTTGGGATGTTTTCAGGTGCGCAACGAACGCAACAAGGCACGTGACGAGGCGAAGCAGCTACGCACTAGCCTGGAGGTGGCTGTCAAAGAGTCGAATTCGTACAAGCGTGAGAAAAATGATTTGGAGCTGCAGATAACGCAGCTGAAAAAGGAAATGGAGAAGATCCACATGTTGCTGATTAAGCATGCTGGTCAGTTCGACAAGGGCGGCGACGGTGTGGACGAGCCAGAGCGCGACAGTCGCGACAACAATTGTTCGCCCGACATTTCGTCGGACGGTCTTAAGAATGTTAACAGCGAAGACGGTCTAATCATCAAAACAAACGACTTAGAGATCGAGGAGTACATTTTGCAAGGGGCTGTGCCCAAGCACGCTGTTGAGGCATACCGCGAAAAGGATGATGGCAGTGCTGAGGAGCGTCGACTGATTCAACAACTGTCCAAAGATGATTACGACGAGGAGTATTTGCTGCAGAAAATATCGATGCTGCAGATTCGCTTGGACGAGGTGCAGAAATCCGTTGCAGCTGAAAGAGAGTAAGTGTTATCCAAAAAGATTTCTTTCGGTCTCGTTAACCAAATTATTTTTGCAGAGAAAAACTAACTCTTCATCGAAGCCTGGAGAAGGTAACCGTCGAATTGACTGATGCCCGTGACAAGTGCGAGGAGTTGCGTGGTGCCAAACAAGATGCCGTCCGAGAACTACTCACAATACAGGAACAGCATCGCGCTGAGCTACGAATAATCAACAATTCCCTACAGGAAGAGACAAATGCACGTGAATGCCTTGAACGGCGTTTGCACGAGCTGCGAACTGAATTGGAGCGTTTACAAGCGGAAAATGCAGCTGAGTGGGGAAAACGTGAACGTCTGGAAACTGAGAAGCTCGCAATGGAACGGGATAATAAAAAAATGAGAATTGAGCTAAGAGATTTACAGGATCGAATGGAAAGAAGAGGACGTCCAGTGACAAATAGCGACGCTGAAATTCGAAATTTGCAGCAAGAACTGGCTGAAAAGAATAAGGTAACGTCGGACCGTTCAAATGATTTCTCAGTCCTCATCTCTTTTTTGTTGTTGTAGGAAATGTGTGACATTAAGCACTCGCACAATAAACTTAAAAAGTTACTGTCTGAGACCAACACCGAGTTGGGACACGCAGTGCGTCGCGCTGAGCAGTACGAGACTGAGGTGAAGCGGCTCCGTACGCGAGTTGAAGAGCTAAAACGTGAACTGGCCGCTGCTGAGGATGAACTAGATGGCGCCTGTAATCACGTGCGTCGCCTTCAACGCACCAACGAAGAGCTGGTGGGCCAACAGGAGGGGCTACAGGTTCAAATCCAGCACATCCAAACAAGGTTTGTGTCAATCACATTAACTCTGCACATGGTTGTGGGTTTTTTCGTTATTAATAAGCAAATAGCTAAGATTTAGAAGAGAACTGCGCAACTATATAGCATCTTGTACATACATATAATCACTTAGATCACCAGGAATTGTAAATGACGCAAAATTTTTCTTTTCTTTTCTAATGGGACGCCGCATTTGCGTAAAATTTTTAAATTCGCTTTACTAACAAAATCTGAATAACCATTCGACGTGTTAACATTGTCTATTGTCAATTGTGAAACTATCCAATGCACCCGGCTCATGAACATGGCGATTTTGTGGCTAACAGACACTCGACCAGTCCAAAGCCAGTAGTTTTTCCGCACGAATGTAAGCCAAACATTAACGATTTGCGGCAAATTTTTGACGACGCCCAACGTGTCCATCATCACCATCATGCCCAAGGGCACAATCGTAACAGTAGCGTTGACGCGACACGTTCCAGCTCTACGTCATACTACGACGCTCGGCCAACTATGGCACAGGAGAGTCTCTTTGAGCCGACAACACGTAATTTTGATTTTCAAAGCGCCAAGCAGAAATTCGACAATGCCGCTGCTGTGGCTGCTTTGACGGCGGCCCAAATGAGACCGCCAAAGTCGCAAAAGCATGGCAAACAGGGTAGCAGCAAGCGACAGTCGTCTGATGGACAGGAATTTGCCAAGCAACACTTTGGGGAGATGCCCAAATACTTTGATAAGCAAACGTCTAAGGATCCTTTTGATAAGCGCAGTATCAATTTGGATGGGCTCAAAGTGTCAGATGAGGATGATGTAAGTGATTTACGGCAGCGGGACGAGCGAGATAATTTGCGACTTTTTATCGCTTCGATTTTATTTGGTTTTGTTTGCATTTTCAATTGGTTTTAGTTAGGGATTTGTTTTAACGAATTCTTTTTAAACAATTAGACGTCATTTTTCACTAATTTTTAATGATTTAGATCATCTTTTAATTTTTTGCTTGATGATTTTTTCATAATATTTTTGTTTACTAACTCGCATGATAATTTCCATAATTAACCATTTTCGCTTGCATAATTTTTTTTAAGACAAATGTTTTTTTGTGTTGCTAAAATCATATTTTTAAATTTCAGAGTCCTTAAGGATGGCTCAAACACAATGCTGGACACAACCGAAACTCACAGTGATGATTAATTGAGATTTTTTTTACATATTTACTTAAAATTAAGTTCTACTTACAAAAAAAAAACATTCTCAAATTTTAATTCCTATTTTTTCTTTTTTAAGAATATTTGTAAACTTCAGTTTCTTCAATGAAGAATGTCACATTTTTTGCAGTTCAATTCTGCCATAAATATTTTGGAATTTTTCTTATTTCTAACGGCCTGATTCTCTTTATAAGCATTTATTTTTATAACGTACACTAATCGCCATTTGTATACAATATATATTTGTAGTTTTTTTCAAAGTGATTTGTTCTTAATTCTAGTTTAAGATATTTTTTAAGTTTCGTGATGTATCTTTGTATACAATAAAACTCAATGAAGGCACTAATTTAAATAAATACACAAATTATCTAAATATACATTTCAATCCGTATTTTTATTGAACTGTTTTGGGGTTTTTACGTTTTTTTCAGCTTTCAGAAAACATCTTTTTTAAATTTATATTTTCCTGTACATGAAAATCATTTTGATAAATTTACCTACTTTTTTCGCATCGTGTCTTTGCTAAGTTTATATAAAGCGAACCTTCGTATAAGGACAACCTTCAAAGAAAATAAATTTACATAATCAACATTGGACATCGCCGGAGTTCTGAATTTGTTAAGGATGATAAATAATAAGCGACAGAGATGTCTTAATTGTGTTCACAAGCGAACGAATTCAAATTAAACGGACGTTTATATTTATCTTCAAAAATTTCAAAAATGTCAAATGTAAATCATTTAAGTTGGAATGGGAAAACCATTTCTTTCATACTAATTAAGTCGTAAAGATTATGAATCATGACAATTAATTTAAGTAATTTTATCAAATTTTTGTTTTGAATTTATGATCAATATTTTGTATAACAATTTCAAAAC
Source organism: Sylvicola fuscatus (assembly GCA_026546915.1). NCBI lineage: Eukaryota > Metazoa > Arthropoda > Insecta > Diptera > Anisopodidae > Sylvicola > Sylvicola fuscatus. The sequence continues at coordinate 15,114 of JANSTS010006146.1, read as the reverse complement.
TTGTGTGAAAATTGTTTTCTTTAAAATATCTAATTGAAAACGGTATTTTAAATAATAAATTTTATAAAATATGTGTCAAAAGATGCGTAACTTTAAATTGTTTATATATATTTTATAATTTAACTGTATGATAAGACTTCTGTAGCTCTTACGTGTTGTTGTCTAACAATAACAAAAAAATAAAGAACAAGATTCAATATGCTGTACTTAGTTAGTGTATAAGGATCACAAGGATAAAGATGTAGTAGAAAATAGTTTTCAAATATAAACTAAACTAAAAAAGCAAGAACTGCTGTTGATAAGTTATATACTTTTATTAACTGAGTCTATAACAATTTTTTGTCAATAAAATTATTATTCGTAGTCGCATAAGGAATAATAATATTAAATTAAATGCAGACGAATGGATTTATACAATGGCCATATGTTTAAATGTTAAATTTTATACCTGTTAAAATATGCGGGGCATGTTTGAAAAATCTGCATTATTTTGTTGATTCGACGAGTGAAAGAGCATTTACGACTCTAAGTGGTTTAACCTTTTCATCAATTTATTCCTTCCTCTATATATTATATGAAAAGGCTTTTAATTTGATCTCAACTCAAAATTTAAAACATCTGGAATATTCCAACGATTTGGAATGACGAAGTATCTGGAACATTCCATTTTACTGCTAACAATACAATTTATATTGAGGAAAACTAAAAGACAAAGTGAAAAACTGAAGGAAAACTATTTAGTTAGTGGTGATTAATGCGAAAATGTTTAAACCTATAGCAATGATCAATGACAAAATATTTCCTTATATTCATCCCAAATCTTTAAACCTTACTAGAATTTAAATTATCCAACCTTTATGCGATTTATATTATTGTAAAAAAAGAATAATGTATTTTCATGCTTTCTACGCAGACAAGAACCCGAAAATACCTCAATGAAGTTAAGAATAATAATTTATTTCCAAATCGATATCCCAAGGGTTGAAACTGAAATAACAAACCCTCTCAAAGATGTATACCTACTTGGTTCGTTCAAATTTGCATTCAACAGTCTGTTGCTTTGAGGGTGGTTGAAACGAACAAAAAAATATATACCGAACGTCAAGATAAGGAACAAAAACCAACCGAACTGAAATAAAACACGGCGAAGAGGTGAGTCTTGATACTTTTATTTTTCAACACCAAGAAAGATACATCATATTTGTATTATATTTTGATTTTATGTTATTAATTTAGGAATTATAATTTTAGTTTCAATTAAGTGTATTTATGTATGTATGTATTTTTTTTATAATAATCAATAATCAATAATAATAATAATAATAATAATTAAAAGGTTATGTATGCCTCAGCCAGTATACATGTATTCCATTTTATATTTTTTTGTGGTTTAAGGTCAATATAATATAATATAATTGTGGTTTATGATATAATATTTGTGTATATATATATAGTTTTTATTTATTTAAATTTATATGTATATATATATATTTATTTATATGCATTCTTTAAATTTTGCTCCATATATAATTGATAATGATATGTTTGAGAAATATACAATATATTATTTTGAGACAAACAATTATATATTTTCCATTTATTTTCTAGGTTTAAAATATATGTGTTTTAATTTTTTTGTTTGCTTTTAAAATATACCTTTTTAATATAGTAATTAATGTGATTAAAGTTACCTTGGTTTTTGTATGTCAATAAGTAATATGTGTTAATTCATTCATAAGCATATACATTTAGTGTTGACATTTTTCTGTTTAATACTTTGTTTACTATTCCACATATAATTTTAAATGTATGATGTTTATTTATATATTTTAAATATACAATAATTAATTTTTTTTTTTTGCATTTTTTTTTTGATAACAACAAAAAGGTGTAATATTAATTGAATGGATAATAAATATTCAAACGATTATTATATTATGCTTAAAATATTCACCAGCTCAACTGAAAACCCACGCTGTGAACGTGAGAAAGAAGAAAATGTTCTCGCGTTCACAATGGTGTTCAAATTTAAATCATTGCGTTGCAATTTGGCCGAACAGAATGGGGTGGGTTTGGCGGCGTGTGGGCCGGTGTGCCATCGAAGGTGCAGTCGCGACATCAAAACAAAGCACATTTTAATCAATTTAAAAATTAAATTGAACAAAATTACACAATTATGCTCGTCTTGATTGTCCTCTTCTGGTTGATGTGTTTCAAAACAATCAGGTGAGAGTAAGAAAGTAGAAGTTCGGAGGACATGCAAACAAAACAGGACGCAGGAACTGCACCTGCCATCTCAGCGTCCGCTAACGGCCGTTTCCCCCATACGAATTGTGATTGGTAATTGGAACGCGAGGAATGATTTAAATTATGTGCAACATTTGATTGTCTAATCAGTATGTGAGCCCACAACAACGGAAATAAGACGGTGGACTGCTGTTTTATGGGCAGCCACCGCCGGTTGACGCTCCTTCAAATCAAAGAGAAACAAATATTTAACGCAAAAGTTTTCTTATTCATGGTTAGATTATATGTTGCAATAGCCTTAACATCAAAATTAAAACGTTCAAAATTGTTTACAAATCAATCATTACATTATTCATACAATATAGTTTAAAAAATACATTTATATTTTTTTTTTTTTGCTTTTTTTCCATTTTTTTTGTATCATTTTCTTATGCTGTTTTAACATCTAATTCATCTTATAATTTATCAATATTAATTTACAATAGTAAGGACATTAATTGATATGTATTGGTTAATTTTTGTGTTTTTTTTTTTTGGTTTAATTAATTGTAATATGTTCTTTTAATCTAGGAGTCTCACCGGAGTCCAGGTTTTGGGTCCAGTTGAGAAAAAATGGAGAAATAATACATGTCTTTTTACCATTGTTATTTAAATTTTTATAGATGGTTTCTTGTATATTTTTAGTATTTTTTGTTAGTTAACATTTTTCATTTGATCTTAGGGGAAAGGTTACTTTTTGTGGTTTAGATATTTTATCTCTTGCGCCAATTCTTGGGTGTTTGGTGGGTGGTAGATTAACGAATATTCTGGGCGTCTAATCATTGAGTAGTTTTGAATGTTGATTTAGTTTAATCCGTGCTTGTAGGCCGATGTTAAACGTTTCTCGCCGGCTGTATGTTGAATTTCGTGCTT
>JANSTS010006145.1:0-23716 GCA_026546915.1 Sylvicola fuscatus | reverse complement strand
GGGGGGGGGGGGGGGGGGGGGGGGGGGGGGGGGGGGGGGGGGGGGGGGGGGCTTAAAGCTTTATACCAACCCTTAAATCGGACAGAAACAATTACCCCGTCAATTGGATTTAAAGCAAACTGCCAAACTTCAACAATTAAGGAAACAAAATTAACTATTTAAGCACTTTTACAAGTTTCGATGAAGCACTTGTTGTGCTGAACATTGCTCACCCTACTGTCCCACCCATCCCACAACCCACCAACATCAGAATTCAGAATGACCCTTTTCTTCACTGAACGCTCAGTTGACCAGCAAATGAGAAACACAACGCGCGACGCGACGCTACGAGACGAGTCCCAGCCAATTCAAGTAATAAACTTCATTACAGTAAAGGCCGTGTCCATCACATATTAATTACAGTCAGTCAAGTATTAACTGATACCCACTTTTTTGCCGGATTCCCGGTTGCAGATATAGGGGATGGAGGGGCTCGCAACGAACATGTGCTGCAGCAAAAACGGTATACCAACCACCCCTAAATGGTGGCAGTGATTTTTTGTGACATAAATGTCGTGTTAATGCACCAGCAGCAGTATCTGAAATCAATTGTGTCGTATACGACCATAGGTGGGTGGTTTACTGGAATCCTCTCCCTGCACAGTAAATTTGATATTGTCATCGCAGTGACCTGACACTGTTTTGCCGTGGAAACAGTATTTTTTTTTATTGGCATAAACATGACCACTTTCCATTTCCCACCAACGATGCACTCGGATAATGTTCCTGTTAGGCGATGCCAAGCCGCGCTGCACCGCACCGCGCCGTCAGAATTTCGCGCTTTACAGCATAATTGCCAACTTAATGTGTCCAATTTACCCCCTCATGGTCAGCACTGCCGCTGTGCGGTAACAACCACAGCACGTGCACCCCTTTTGCCGGTACACGCACTCACACAGATGGGGGCTGGTTCGTGCGGGTGTTCTCACCTCTTATGGCGCTACATAATGCCACGATAATGCAAAACCACACATTCATATCGTATGTGCATTGTGCACATAAATGGCGAACATTATGTTAATGCAGCGACATGAATTCAACTGATTGTATGCTGAATATACAATATAACAGTAAACTGTGTGGGCAGCGCGCAAACGGCGAAACCACACATGACGGTGTATTATGATGCATAAATAAATGCCAAATTATGTTCACCGCAAAGTCATAAATGAAGCAATTACTGCAATTCATGCACGCACGATACAGGCGGCGCGGCGCGGCGCTGCTCGTCGAGCATTAGAATAATCAGCGTTGTGTCCGGAACATAATTCGATTAGGCTGAGTGCAGTCTAGCTCAATGTGTGGTGCCAGATCATTAGATTTATCTCCTTTTTGGTGGTTGTTGTTGTTGTGAGGAAATCAGTTTTCAGCTCAAGTCACTGATTCTGACTGGAAGTGTTCCTGCGCCGCGCCGCGCCGGCTGACGCAGGTTGCTAGCGCCAAACTCCCTGAGGCAGCCGCGCTATCTATCGACGAATGTGTCATGTGTGTAGTCGCGCGTACATTTTGCGCCTCTGGACGTACACAATAACACATGTATGCAATCCTACTGTGCGCCCATGAAATTGATATCGGCCGAAGTTAAAGATATGTATATTGTATGACGCGACATTGTTTGACTTCTGCACGCATGGGTCACCAATCAATTTCATTTATATGGTTGCAGAGACAAAATCATGCCTTTTTCGCGTCTGTACGAATGGCCGGTGTTGTTGTTGTTGTTGTTGTTGTTGTTGTTGCCCGCCGCGCCGCCGTAATATACGGGTGCACATGTGGAACATGCTCGAATGCCTTTACCGATTACACACGGCCGGCAGATACTCAGCTCGTGCTGGGTTACTTCCATTTTGGGCAGCACTGAGCACAGCTTTTGTGTGTGTACTGACTACTGCCATCACCTACTGTGGCAACACCTAATAATCGGTTTGCACATTGCACGTCTGACAGTGTTTGTTTGTTGCGTGTTTGCTGTTGGCGGGTTGAAAGATCGGACACGGTACAGAAATAGCCGCGACCAGTGGTGACTGGTGATAAGGCATATAATGCATCGACGACGACGACGGCGACGACGACAATAAGGCGACGCGTAACCTCGTGCGCCGATTTATTGAGGTATGACGATGTGTCCGCACGCGCCAGCACCGCCTCACTGTACTATGGTTTTTTGCTTGCTTGTTTTGTTTGTTGTTGTTGTTGTTGTTGTTGTTGTTGTGGTTGTTGTAGTTTAAATCGTCGGCGGAAAAGTGCAATAACCCAATAATTAATTGATAAAAATCGAGCGGCTCGATCGTGACCGAATACGATAATTTTGCACGACAGAGTCATGACCACATCCAATCAGTCGCTGTAGAGGCGCTAGACAGCCACTTTGTCCTTGAAATGTCAATAATATAATGCTTATTCGATTGCTGTGTTGTCATTAATTTGTTGACCCGCAATCTGCTGGACACATATTGACTCTTAATATGTCAACCAACGCCAATGTGTTTTTGTATTTGGCGGACGATTCGTCGATAGCCAATCGGCTCCTATTGCTTTGGTGCTTCTTTTGGGCCAATTCGGATAGGCTTAGAGAATCTTTTGGCGCATACAAACTCATTGGTTATGCACGAAAAAAAAAACAGCAGGAAGCGTGATAAAGATGCTGCCCGGAAAGCTAAGAACGCATAAGATCAACTGAATTGTGCGAATATATACATATATGGATGACACAGTGTCACAACATACACAAATCACATGCATATTGCATACGGAAATTTAGTGCACGCAGGTCACACTAAATAAATGCAACAAAAGAGAAAAGGAAAAAAGGCAAAACATAAAAAATGGGGAAAAAAACTGTGCCACAATGTTATGCGGCTCTCACTGATTACATAAATGTTGTTTCCCTTAAATTGCGACCGCACATTCCAATGTTAATGGAGTACATGTCCAGAATGAGCATGGAAAGTGCAACGAAATGCCACACCAAACTGATCGCGGGCCATGTCTTCGTCGCACCCCCCCCCTCCCCTTACCACCCCTCCCGCCTCCCCCAATGCCCACCGGACACAAACGAAAAACTGATGTCGCGCATACAAAGAATAAACAATGCAAATATAAACAATACATTGTCCTCAGTGAATTTAAAAATGAGCCCAACGAGATGTTTGCGCATCTTTTGCTGGCAAATATGATCGACACACACGCGCAAAATACGCGACATGTGCAATGTGCATTTTTCTTCGTTTTCTTTTGGCCAATAATTTGCAGTTTTTTCCTCTTCTTCTTCTTCTTCTTGTTATTGCTCTTTTTTTTTGTTAAAATGTGATTAAATGTTGACCCAAAAATTTTGTCAAGTGTGTGCAACGAGTATATTTTGCACTTGCGTCATATAACGATGCATTCACACGCGCATAAGGTAAACGCGCGCTCGCATCTTTATTTACCCGTTAATTTGGTTCATACTGTCAATATGAGTGAAGTCATCCTAAAGATGCGGGCGATGAGAATGTTTTGCAAAATAGCTGAAATTTGTCTTGCACTTAAAAAGTAAAACTTCACTTTTTAAAGATGCAGCGGGTTTTGTTGTCAGTGAAGCGTTCACAAAGTAAACAATCTTTGTCGATGATTAATGTACAATTGGATATAATGCAGAACCGACCACAACATACTACGACGCGGCGCGACGCTGCGTTAGGCTATTCAATCACTATGGTAATTTTTGTATCGTTTATGGCAATTGACCAAAGTCGCACTTATTCAAAATTAATTTGCACTGCAAGACGAAAACATAAAAATTACGTTTGTCACAACAGAAACGACTTAGGAGGGGAGGGACGGTGGAGCTGATGGGGGGATTGGGGTTGGTTTCAGGACGGAACGGAAGCAAAGTCAAGTAACGAATTTACGGTCTTTGCGATTCATATGCTTCGCCTGGCTATAAGTGAAATGTCTTAAAGTGCATCTACAATTAAAAACAAAAAAACAAGTCGATGCGCGTTGACACAGATGTAAAATGTAAAAAGACGCGATTCGGCGCGTGTTTGCAATTAAAAATAAGAAAATTAAGAAAAGCTAAGAAATCTTGACAATAGCTAAATGGCAAACAATTGAAGAAATTCAATTATTACGTTTTTGTAATTTATTGTGTAGTTCCCTTCCCCCAACAACAACAATTCGACAGAGTTTCTTTCAATTATAGAGAATCCGCGCACTTTAAGCCGCCCAGAAGCTCATTCGGTGTATTATCGCGTTGAATGCCGCGTTGCTTTACAATGTTTCAATACAAGAATATCAGTAATGACGTTGAAGGCATGATAAAGATTCATTAAATTAATTACTAATGGGTGTAGATTAAATGTAATTGCCAAATTACTGATAACTAGATGCCACTTAAGTTGTTACCTCAACTTCATGTCAAAACAAATTGTTTATCTCCATTTCAATTAATCAAAAAAAAAAAAAAAATTCACTCCGAAAATATTTACTTCTAACGAATATTCGCAGATTTGCACATTTCTTATTCGGACGGTGCTATTGACCCAGTTGAGCTTTGATGTGATACAATTTCTGCGCGCCGCAATCGGTGACCCAAGGCCCCCGCACGCCATCCCCTTCCACCCCTGATGCCGTTAGGCAGCTCAGCTCCTTTTGTTGCTTCACCTACCCAGCCTATGCCGCACCGCACCGGTCAATTCACTTGATCAATTTGAATGTTCTAATTTCGGGATTCACAAAATCCGGTGGGCCATAATCATCGAATTGAGTTCGCGGCTCTTAAGTGACCGCAATGCACTTAACTGATTGTTCAATTTAAGTGCGCCCGCTGACCCCAGCTGCATGTGTGCGCGCGCCACTAAGCTACGCATGCGCAATGAAGTAGGCGGCACTGAACGGTATTTCGATTTTTAGTGGATGACCTTGTGCGAATTTTGCAGGCTTAAAGCGAATTTTGTGTGCACACGATCGCAAGAATTAAGAATGCCCCTCATTCTGTTGTGTGGCGACAGCCTCTCTCGGTAACCTGGTTAGCGCAGCGTTCATCAATTGTCTTGATTTGGCAAAATTTTCGGCAATACATAGCCTCAATTGACTTTGGCCAGTATTGTAGGGTTGTACAATGTACAGTGTACACACATGCATGCATGCGCGTAAATATAGCCGCGCGACCAGCGTCATTCATGTGCGCGCAGAACATTGTTCTCTTGCACAATGACGTGTGTGGCTTGTCGCGCAGAGTGAACGGTGCAGGCGCAGAGGTGTTAATTGAAAAGCATCGCGCGCGCATCACAGAAAAAGAAAAGAACAGCCGCAGGAGGAAATAGCGTATTATAATACATGCAATGCGATGACTTTTTATTAAATGCGTGATTCATATGAGCACACAGGGAAGAGACAAAGAGAGAGAGAGAGAGAGAGAGAGAGAGAAAGATAACTTGTATGATCTTCCAGAACAACAATACCGTTTCTCGGGGATGTGACAATGAACTGTTCAGCGTACGCAGTTGAAATGAAAACAAACAATTTATAAGTCCAATGTCACGTAATATATTGCATACATTACTCATTCCCCTCCATATGCTATTTGTAATGCAGCGCCGACGCCTGCCTTTTGTTCGCCAAGCTCTATTGCTGCAATTCAATTATGTTTATATGAATTCTGCATGTTCATAATTAGCATTCGCTGACGGCCACAAGTTGCACGCGTTGCTCATGTTCACTTCGATTTGCAGCAAACAATTATTGTACAAACAAACAGACAAACAAACAAACAATTTTACAACATATGTTTTTGTTCTGAATTCATTTCCAGTATTGAAGGCACGCCATCGTGACATACTCGAGTTCACGTTTCAGGAGACTGAGAACATCGCCATCACCAATGCCATCTTCTATGTGAACATACGCGGCGAGGAGTGGATTAAGGAGCACGAGCCTCAGCTACTGCACAAATACGACACGTTCAGTTTGCAGTTGAATCGCGTGCTGCGCACAACACCGCGCAACACCAACAATGTGACACAGCGGTTTTTGCGGGCAGACACCGACTACACGGGCACCATACCGAAGGGCTATGGCGCCACCATTCAGCTGAACGTCACCGACATGGTGAGCGACTGGTTCCACAATCCGAATAGTCCGCACGAGGTCGTCATCCGCACACCAGAGACATGGATGCGCTCCCTAATCGCCTTTGAGACCAACTCCCAGAACAACTATGTAAGTACACCAGCCCTTATACCCCTGTTGTTGGTTCACGCACCTTAGAGTGGCTGACCTGCCCCATCCTGCGCGGCGCGACATGCCACTCAGCCAAAATTGATTGCCCTGCGCGCCACGCTAATTTTCAAACAAACGAGAGCAAGCGAAAAAAAAACGAAAAAAATTGTGAATGAATGATGTCAACGCAGACGCGGCTGGTTGAGCCTAGACATATCGGTCGACAGCTGCCTGTCGGCCGCGCGCATTTACTTTATGCTCTTAGCACGTGGCGGCAATCAAATCAAACGTGTACACACATCGTCGTGCATGTGTATAGAAACAATTCGCATAATTGAAGTGATTATTAATAGTTACGTTTTGTGGCGGGACAACATAACATATGTAAGGCGAGATGAGCGTGACCGTCCGTTTTGAATATTGGCGTAAGACAAGCAGCGCGCATATTCATATATATCTTTCAACATCTGCCATGTAAAACGATAGTAATTGGCGTGCCGGTGAATTGCATGCGTGAGAGAGTGCGTTTCTCTTTGTGCTATTTAAAATCTTAAAGCAGCAGCAGCAGCAGCACTTAATGTTGTCTGCAGGCCCACTAAGAGCTCGCGCACGAGATTTACTGTCTTGACACGGTTCGGCGACAGTATCTCTGGTAATGCGCCGTTAATATTACTTATTAATTGCTATTTTTAAACCAAAAATTCACTTAATACTCCCATTGTCGCTGTGTATTTATAGAATTGTCTGTTCGGAGTCCCGACCTCTACGTTATCAGCGGCGATAAAAACTGTTCAGAGAGAAAATCTCAAAAATATACGCACAGAATTCATCAATTAAATTAAAAAAAAAAAAAAAACTTATAACGAAGTTTAGGGGCTACCAAACGCACAATTAACAAGGTCAACGAAGATATGTATTTCGGTAGTGAGATCGTCGCGTGCATCGCTTTGTTAAGAAAGTGGGGCAGAACGCAACGCGTTGTCTAGCATCTTGCACGTGTTTCCCACATCAATCACAGTGCATTTCGTCAGAAATGTTTATTGGACTGACGTTAAATTGCATTTTATATTACAATATAAGACTTCCGTCTTTTGGCCACACGACTTTACGCGAATGCGATTCTTCTTCTTCTTCTACATCTTCTAGTATAATATTTGTAAGCAATGTTCATTAACACATTGTTTGTCTGCTCCGACTAGGCACCTTACATCGAGCTCTTTACCAAGGACATGCGAAAGCGTCGCATCAAGCGCACCACCTTCTCGTACGACTGCAAGGACTCCGACAAGGAGAATCGTTGCTGTCGCTATCCGATGCGCGTCAACTTTCGCGACTTCGGCTGGGATTGGGTGATCGCGCCCAACATCTACGAGGCGTTCTTCTGCTCGGGTGAGTGTAGCATGGGCTTTTTACAGAAGAATCCGCACACACACATTTGGCAGCAGCTGAGCACGTCGGCCACACCGTGCTGCTCACCAACCAAGATGAGTCCACTCAGTTTACTCTATTTCAATGACAAACACGAAATCATCTACACAACAATACCGAACATGGCTGTCAATAGATGTAGTTGTACCTAATGTCAAATGCTAATGTCAATCCATATCGCTACCATCAACTTCCACCGAACTCATCGGAAGGTTCTAGCCAAACGGAAGCCGAGAGAGGCACGTGGGGGATGGTAATGCACCGTCTCTATGTACATTTCCGCGCTATAATTAAGAGTCAAGACAAGATTAGATTGATATCGCATATCAATTGTGTATGAAATGAAATCTCAACAGAATTAACTATAAATTATAAGTAACTCATAATTATATTATTAGAATGTATTGGACTTTTTTTGTTTTCGTGTGTGTATATTATGTAAGGAATAGTGTAGCAGTTAATTATCTAATGAAAAACTATGGGAAACAGCAAAGGAATGCCCGCACCACTGCGAGGTGGCTAACTGCAATATTCCGTTTCATAGCTGTGCTTGGCTTATTTATTTCGCATTACACCGGCGCATATGTCACATATACGGTATGTTGGCTTCCAATATGCACATAATAAAATGATAAATACGATATAAACATGGGATGGGATGGGAAAAATGTGCATTAATCCGCATAAAAACGCCACACGCGCATTTGTGCCAGCGATGGACGTTTGAATCTGCAAGACGCTGTTTTGCCACCTTAAATGCACAAGACTAGTGCGCTGGCTGCGCGGCTCGCGCGTTTAGCGATAGTGTCAAACGTTTGTCGACAACTATTTGCAATTAATGACATTTTAATCCTTAACTGATACCTCTGACACCAAACGAATCAATCAGTGAAATAATAACGTATTAACGCGCTGGCGTCCACCCACCAATTGATCAATATGTGTTAAAGTTTATAGATTAAATGCAGAGAGGGAGAGAGAGAGTGAGAGAGAGATAAAGGTAATTAGATGAATAGGCAAACAAGAGAGAGCTTAAATTTAAACTATTGAATATTAGCATCCCACCAGCTGTATTCCCTTAATATTATGTTCAAGGTTGTGTTTAAAGGTCTCTTCAGCTCATCTTTCCATTTATCTCTCTCACTCTGTCTCTCAATGGTAGACGGATAGAAACCATAGCAAGGCAGTTGACAGTCCTTAGACTATATATAGATAATATAGGTATTATTTTTTTTTTTTATCATAATAAGTAAGTTTACACTAACTAATCGACTAGTTTAAAAGCATAAATGCATAACCTAGTAAATTATATGTAACTTGCAATGGAATTGTTGAATTGATGTACTCAAAATAACTGCAGTCAGTCTATTTTCATAATGAAACAGCGACTTCCCAGCCACTGTGACTAATTCACCTAACAGCGATAATTGCATACATGTTTTGCTTTCGCATAAACAGATTTAGCTTTTTATGTCGTCTTGCCTAATAATTGTTCACTAAAATAAAGTAGAAAAATAATAAAAATTTGCTAGACAGACATATACATATGATAAGTATATAAGTATAAAAATAATTGTAATTGTAGTTTATATGTCCATCTTTAAAATATTTCTAATATAAATTTCATTATACGATAACTTAATATTATGTAATAATTGCCATCTTCAGAATAATTAAGCAAAATGGTGACTTGCAATGTTAATTAAGCTGCTACGATCAGCCGATGTAGAGCAACTGATTTTTAAGACATTTAATACAGTTAGCATTAAGTAAACGTCGTTATTGTCGCTAATAATAATTAATTCATAACTCATAAATATGACATTTAATCTTAACGACTATTTAATTTGCCATTTATTTTGTTTTTTATGTTTTTTTTTTTTCATTTAATTTAATGAAACTAATATTAATGTGAGATTGTAAGAGATTTGCGTGCGATAAAATATGTAACTTCAATAAACAAATACGAGTAGAGAACGTAAATTTTAGTAACTTTTTATCCATGATAATACTGAAATTCTTAACATCAACCAACAAATGTATTCGGCAACATAAACACCAACAAGAAACAAATCCTAAAATATATAAAAAATGCTTTTTCGTACGACAATTGTGTTTTTCTTTGGCCACATAGGGTTCATACATTCGACCCTCTCACTACACTGCACTGCACTCGCTAAAGTGCAAATCGTGGTATGGGTGTACACTGTACGTGTCTATTACTTTCAGCTGACGACAATCGAGCTGTTTGGCCATGGTCTGAGATTAGTCACAGTAGTGAGATCACCTGGCGACAGGGCCACACGTCCGACTTTTTGGAAACTGGATTTTCTCTTCTTCTTTGTTTTTTAAAGCTTCATTAAGTTAGACGATCATTCAGATGAGGATTATGCCGACTTAGCCACAAGGAGATGGATTTATGGTCGTTGAGTGCGGCTACTGGTTTTTAAATTGCATAAATCATCTCATAATGATACCAGTTTCAGTTTTTGATTGGAGTTTCTAATATGAATACATTTTTGTTGTTTTTTTTGTGTTTTTTTTTTTTTGGTATTTCTTAACAGAATCAGTGACGCCAAATTGGATCCGGGGGAAAATCCAACGATTATTTGTCTATACTATTTGAAATATGAACTTGTTTATGGAAAACAGAACGATTTACGACCACTGCAATAAACTGACGCTTAATTACAGACGATCTGATCATCCTTGAAATGTATTAAATCGCTTAGCAGTGGCGTGCACTTTATTGGATTCTCTAGAATTGTTTGTCAACAATATAAATTAGTTGTTTCAATAACGAGTGTCATTGTACATTGTACAGGACAATTCGTTCGTAAATTGATTGCCTTGCTAATTTGAAAGTAAAACATTGGAATATAATGTTGAGTCAGCGATCTTTTGTATTTGCCTGCCTTACGGTTTTCCTTTACTGATTGAATAAAATCTTAATTGATTTATGGTAATAAACTTGCGGGTGTACATCATTTTAGGAATTTCAGCATTTAGAAAATGGTAAGTGCAAAATAAACGTTAGTTTCAAAAATACATAAATTCGAAATAAGAAGACAACGATGCAGTATTCCGCAGGTAAAAATCTCCTTACGAGGTGATCCCAATGCAACGACACTTTTCAAGAAGAAAATTTAGTTAATCCAAAACCAACGTAAATTTCAATTTGAATGATAGTAGAACGATCTTCAGTAGCCAAGATGCTTTTATACAATTTTTTTTTTAGTTATATTCTATATATAGTAAATAATTTAGGGATGCGAAAAGATTTTCTTTAAAGTATCTTATACTCGTAAGAGTGTAATGTAGTTTAATGCTACAATAAAGGAAGAATTAACAAAGGTATTTATGATCTCTTGGGTGACAGTATTGCCGAGAAAAGTATCGAATGGCCTTGTTCGTTTATCCTGACTAATTAACAATAGAATAATTTTCACAGAAACAATAGATTACCGAAATTGCGCGACGCTTTACTTAGAGCAATTGTAAGAGTTTTAATTATTATTAAAAACCAATCATGCAAAGAAAAAGACGTTAAGAAGCTAGCTCAATTAAGAAATGGTAAGTGGGTGTTGTCTTTAATTGCTAATTAGTTTTTGTAGAATAATCTTTTTTATAAGTGTTGACATACTAATTGTGTCCTTTAACGCTATTAGAAAAACAATTTTATAAGATATTTTTGCTATCAATAATAATTGTTATGAGTTCTCCAATCTTATTTATAGCTCTTTGGCTTAAAGTATAATATGTTCGTATTGACAGACTTTTAAAAGTTGTAAGGAAATAAACAGGTATTTGTAGTAGGTCAACATATTGTTTTTCTTCTATTATTCAAACGAAGATAAAAAATACTTCTTAAATAAATATTTTATTCATTGTCCTTTAATAAAATGTATGACTTAAACACTTTATATCGATAAAAAGCGAAAGTCTCAATCAAATCATTCATCATAATCTGACAGAAAAACGCATAATTAATCCAAATTCCGAATTGAATGGGTTATTACACTGGGAATTACTCTGAAAGAGGAAATTGACAGCTATCAACGCGATTCTTTATTGCATGAAATGCACTTTTTACGAATAAACAAAGATTTTGTTCACATCTTGAAATGTCGACGCAAACGTTTGCTAAAACCAATAAAAAGTGACTTAACGTTATTTGTGTTATGAGTTGTGACTAAATGAATGCACTTAAAAGTCAAGTCCAGTTGGTTACTGCCAATTTCCTCGGAATCATCAACTGCTTCCACGAATCCATGAAAACAGATTGATTTTATTGACACGCCACGCCGCGCCGCGCCTCATCGCGCCCGCGTCGCACCATTACACTGCATGAATTGTTATTGCAGTTCTATGCTGCTGACTGGACATACAAAGTCGAGTGCATTTATAGCCAGAAATGTTTTGGTGGCCGAAAACAAAGTGCGCCTACTTATCTAAATGGCACGATGCACCGCACAGCAATTGGTTGCACGCGCGCCTGCACTTAAAAGTGCATCCGGCCGCACAAACTACGTTATTGCAATTTGGCGGATTGTCGATTGTTTTGCCTGATTATAGAAAATATGCAAATGCAAGTGAATTGAATTTGCGAATTGCGCACTCGAATTTCCACAGAGCAAAGCGAAATTTTCTAATGCGCGCGCGCGCACGCTTTCGCTGGATGCGCACAATAATTGTGGGTCATACGCGCGATGTGCATTTTGCCGCCGAATCGCGGATGCACCAGCTTTGCATTTGCTACATGCGTGCACGCATGAAGTGGCGTAATCGATATATCGATGTGCAAATGTGCGACACGCAGTACGCGCGGATCAGCGAGAGTGCGCGCGCGCCTTACATCATTGGCGCGTTTTATTGGCTTATATGCGCCGAATCGGGCCACGGTCGCACATGCAATTGCCGCACTGCTCGCCTCATATGCATATATGGTAGATGCACATACAGATACATCATATAGGAGGTGCAGGTCTCTCTTGCCAAGCAAACGCATCCGCGTGTACGCATCGCTGCAATGATAATAAAATAAACTAACGCGCGTTTGTCCACTGGCCACTGGAGCTAAACGTTTCAAGGGTGCGAAGATAGCGAATTCTTAATGTGACGCGCTTATCACATTTTGTGCTTAGCTGCACAAATTTCGAGGGCAACGAGCTTTTGCACGCGATAATCCTCGATTCATCGCATCCGTGATTAGACTCTCATGTATGCGTCCGCTCCTGCACCCGGCGCGGCGCGGCGCGGCGCGAAGCGACGCGACGTGGCGGTGGAAGTGAAACGTGTAATTTATGCGCTATTTAAACGCCGGCCACTCGCTGCCTCGTCTCCATATTATGAAATTCCAATTGTCTTCTCGGTGTCGCCGAAGAATTAATGCATATTTAATCGCATTTCCGACGCTAATCATCTTAAGCTTCGGCCGCATCCTGTTGATCTGGATTAGCATTTCGATATTAACGCGCGAGAATTCAATTTGACTACATTATGCAAATGGAATGGGAACAATTGTAAAGTCAATATGTCAACGCGCAAAGAAATTTATGTAAAAACATTCCGAGATTATGCGAATTGCGAAATGGATGTGATGCAGCTGCACCCAAATCAATCAATCAGCCTCTTCCCTATCGTTGCGATTTTAACATGTTCGAATAATCAACAACTTTCAATAAACCTAAACGAAATTTTCATAAATCTTATATAAGACAAACCGAAATTTACTTTCAATTCTGCGTGTAAAAAATTGGGTTTTCTTAAATTTATACCAATCTTCTTAAAACTCATCAATTTGACATCTTTAAAAGATGCGTTTTGGTAGAATTGTCGTAGTAAATTAGTTCAAACAAAAACAATTAAATTTCTTAATGCAATTAAATGAATTAAAAAAAAAATGTATAGATTTTCAGTTTATGAGTCATGGGGGGATGTAAAGTTGTTTCTTGTTCATTACCACGGGGTAAAAAAATAATTTTTTATGACAATGGGGTGAACCGAACAAATCCGAGAAGGTAGCTAAGCGCCGTCGACACTGGCAGCCTCAAAGCGCCGCGTCGATCGCAGCGTATCGGGCATTTCAGCTATTTTCTGCTGAAATGGTCGCTAATTGCCAAGTAGACGCAGCTCCTCTAAATGCGCGCGCGTCGCGGTTCACTAACCAATTGTGCATCGCCTTTGCAAGGCCACCAGCTCCACCACCTATTCGCCAGAGTTCAAGGAACTCGCCAGGCGCTGACCATGACCACATGCACATACATACAATATATAGACGCACGAACGCGCCGGCCAGCGTAATCTTGCAGCGATCTCCGCGCATCCGATCGCCAGTACTCACAACTTGAGTGCAGATCAAATACACATACGTTTACCATAACGCTCGTACATGCCAAATGTGCCGAAATTTGTCGCCGTTCGTAGGATCGCACGATCGCGACTTCATCTTTATGCGCTGGCCGCTGATTATATAAGTACACAAAAAAGTCTATATGTTGATTGAGACCAGTGCATTTGTGTGAACGGGTGCACGAGAATTGGGGAAGATGCGCGCGCGTGCAACGGACCAGTGACCACGGCGATCGGTCAGTCGGTCTAATCGTCTGCGCTGTAAACGTCTCTCTCTCGCTCGCTCTCTCTCTCTCCCTCGCAAGCGCGCGCGCGTTCTCTCACTCACTCACTCTCTCGATAGTGATAGCTCAGAGCCGATCTGTTGCAAAATTTACAGTGAGAGTATCGAACGCATTTTCTGTATATTCTCGTGCACATTCCAACGTCCGAAAAAGATTGCTGTGATGTTTTGGAATGCACGGCATGATATATGACCATCCCAGTCGCCATTCGCCAGCCCATCAGCGTCCCGCGCGCGCGCATATTATGCGCCAAAGATATATGTATATACGTGCGATGCCATCAATTTTTTGTTTTGCCGCGTTCGATTTTTGTGTCTCCTTTTGGGAGACCATCGGTAACGCATTTTAGTAATTTATTTTACGGTCATTCCGATCACATCAAAGGCGCGACTAGGCGATCAAGACATTTGCCCATTGAAATCTGAATAGAATAAGAATTTCTGGTAATCAATTCTAAGGAATTAAAAAAAAACCCTTGGGACTCCAAGCTAGTCAATTTAAAATCCGTTAATATGTCAATAGAAAGCTTTCAAATAGCTGAACTACATCAAAAGCTTTAATTCTCACCAAATTCAACTAATTGGTTTGAGTCTGGAGTTGTCGATTAAGTATCGATGACTTCTTTTGCTTCACAAAACGCAGGGTGCCATCGACTGAGTGTTTCCAATGTCACAGGCTGCCACAGACCGAAATTAGAGCAGCCAAACGTCTAGACTTGAAAACAAAAAATTAAACTAATCTTGGGCAAAAATTGAAAGACACAATTAAATTATTATTAATACATGTTTTTATTATAATTTTTTTTCAATTTCATATTAATTTCTTTTCTTACAAAAAATCTCATAATAGTATATAAAAAAAAAACAATGAAACACAAAGAAAACAGATTGAAAACTAATCAAATCAGAAAAACAAATTTGAATGAATATACATGAAATGTTCGTCATCGAGTATGGAGCCGTTCAAAAAAGTTGGATTTACAAAAAAAGCGCGCCAAAAAAGTAGAGCTAGTTGTTGTCTTGTTACACATTCTAACCATAACATAATTGAGCGTTGTGCATATATTGCATATCTTTAACATGGGACAATCATAATAATGAACATTTAAATGAAACGATTCTGTCACAATATTAATTGCTAAAAGTCCGTATGTAAACGAAAAAATAATTGAACATAGAATAGTTTAATGTATATTTAAAAAGAAGAAAAAAGCAAGTCGTTTGGAAAGAAAAACAAAACATAAACATATAGGACAGTAACAGTTACATAGTTCAATCAACAAATCTGCATCATTGTAATTTTGACTCTTTCAGATTTTCATTCCAATTTGTCATAGTAATAGTTTTTGCTGTTTATTCTGAAGAATTTTTTTTTATCAGTAATTTGCTTTTTGAAGAAAACGCGCCAGGATGGGGGCGGCTTATGCAATGCGAATGGATTGTATGATCTGGAATATCGCCGAGCCGCAAACGACGAAAATAAAGAGCGCCAGCAGCCATGGTCCGACTGGGTATTGGTCTTCCTTGTTTTTCTGTAACATACAATTGTTTTGATGAGTATTTTTTATAAACTACAATTGTTTGTATAATAATTTAAAAAAATTATATTTTTGGCGTTTAAATGTTTTTTTTTTGCGGTTGTAAAACGTTCTGATATTGAGTTGAGTTAATTAGGTTGTCAGTTAAAAGGTTACTTATCAGCTACGAAAAACAGCGGCGAAGAAGAATGAACGACAGTTGCTTAAAAAATAAATAAATGCAAACAAACAGTTATTTCAAAGGAAATACCAACTAGTAACAATAAAACAAATGACATATGCCAATGTATTACAAATTTCTTACAATGTCATTTCATTTTTGCTATTTAAAAATAGTTTTCACTTGAAAAACACCTGTTAATATATGAAACACGGCAAGGCGCCAGTTGACCTTTGGTCGAAACTCATAAAATGTTAAAAGATAAGGATGTTCTTTTTGAAGCGCAATAACAACTCGCCACGTTGTAATTACCATATTTTCTGAATCAAATGCATAAAATGATTTTCAATATAGTGATAAAGTCGCGTCTCACACATGTCAATAGCCTCAAGACGACGCAAATTAAACGTGGCACTAAGATTAAGATGTGAAGATATCTACTCTGTGTTGTTTGCTTTCTCGCCATTCATTTCACATGTGAAATGTGTGCAAATGGAACGCATGGAATTGCAAGTTGCCATTAAAATCCAATTTACAACACAACAACAAATCAGCCGAGAATTCCAACGAATGCCAAAACAAAAGCAGTTGTACTCGGCTGTTGTACGGATTCGTGTTGGCATTTGTGCGGTTTTCATTAGAGCGGGATACCCCGCCTCATCTCACATATGCCAACACGTCAACAGTTCTGCCGCACAGAAACGAGACACGTCCGCACTCAGCGCACAGCCAATGCACTCTAAGTGCACTGTCTCGCCAGGCTCACACTTTGTATGCACTTGATTTTCACCATCTTGGTCGTCTGCTTGGTGCGTTTGTTTTCCGTCTGAACGGACGGCCCGACTCTAGGGTACTCTTTGGTACTTACCGATGACTTGGGTACGTTGCCTCGCATTGTCACGTATTTGCTGGCCTTCTCGTTGGCGATGCGCATCCTTTGCTTTGGTGCCATTGTAGGAATTTTTTTACTTCTGGGCTGGAGACAGGAGACTGAAGGTGGTGGTGGTGGTGGTAGTGGCGGCGGCAGCAGCGACGGACGTGTTTCGTTCAATTAGGCCGATTGATGGAAAACTTGTTGTTTGCACTAACGCCTGCTTGGCTGTTTGTTTGTTTGCGGGAAGTCGCCAGAAGACTTTAGAAACTCAGACGAGAAGCTATTGCTTGACCTGCGTACGTGCGTTCACTTCAAATGTTTTGAGATTATGATCGAGTTTTGTGACACGTCGATCTCTAGACGATGCACGAGGGAGGGGGAGAGCACTGGTGTTGGTGTGTACGGTACTTTGGAGTTGTGCCTCGATTCTTTCCAATCAGAAGCGGTGGGGATGCGCAATACTGTTAAACCTGATTATTTTACACCGATTTTTCTGTATGGATTACGGATTGTTCGCGAACGCGGGTGATACTTATAAATGCATGAAATTATTATGCGTGTGAAGATGTGGCGTTTTGATATAGAAATATGTATAAGAAAACGCTACAGCGCCGAGACGTCATGCGCTGCGTCAGGGCGCCATCTTTTGGACGAATTTAGAACTTGAAAAGACATCACAGCAAATTGAATTTGTCGCTTTCATTATATTTTATACAGATTAGTTGGCCTTTAATTATTTGTTCAATTAACAAAAATGCTTTTTATATAATTTACAATTTTACGGTAAAAATGTATATTCTCAACACATATTGTCTATATATATATATATATATATATATCTACGATGCGTCAAACGTCAATAGTGCGTAAATGTCAGAAAACGCTTGGCGCGCTCTGCGATATATAATTATAAAAGTTAACCAAGGCCGGCGCGTCATAAGTGGGAACAAGTTAGCAGCAGCAAATAATTCATCAATTTCAATAACCAACTAAGGATGAGAGATAAGAAACAAAAGAAACAGTTTTGAATGTATCAGCTCTTACACGCTACGCGTCTTTATAACACTACAATCTAATAAATTTTGAACTCGAGACTTGTCACCGTGATTAGGCGGTTTTCAGTGTGTCGAATTGAATTGTCCAAAAAACGGTGCAGTTAATCGTACAACAAGTAAGTAGTTACATAACGTTCGTCGTTCATAAACTGACCGTAAGAATGGCGATCAACAAGAAGGCGGCCGTTGCCATTGGATTGGTGTTTGCGGGATGCTGCAGCAATGTCGTATTCCTGGAACTGTTGGTAAAGTAAGTCCGTTCGTATGCCCAATCAATATGATGCATTTCCTGGTAATTGTTATGTTTATTTTTTTCAGGGAAGACCCTGGCGCAGGAAATCTCATAACATTCCTGCAATTTGTGTTTATTGCTGTGGAAGGATTAATTTTCACTGCAAAATGCGGCACGGTGGCGCCAAAGATCGGCCTGCGCGACTACCTGATCCTGGTCACCATGTTTTTCGTCGTCAGCGTATGCAACAACTATGCATTTGATTTCAACATACCGATGCCGTTGCACATGATTTTCAGAGCGGTAGGTAAACACAATGCATGCACCTTGAACTTGCGCTGAAATTTGTGTTTCATTTTGCAGGGATCGTTAATTGCCAATATGGTCATGGGCATACTGATACTTAAGAAACGCTATGACTTTTCAAAATATTTCTCTGTTCTTCTGATAACAGCTGGCATCGTTGTTTGCACAATCGTATCGGGCAGCGACGTGGTAAATATTGACACGATCCACACTCACACACAACGTGACTCACATATGTTTGTGTTGTTTTAGAAATCCACAGCAAACCCGGCCTTGCAGACAAATGAAATTGAGTCCAAGTTCAGCGTCCTGTTCTGGTGGTCACTGGGCATCACGCTGCTGACGGTAGCTCTCTTTTTGTCAGCGCGCATGGGCATTTACCAGGAGGTGCTTTACAAGCGCTACGGCAAATATCCCAAAGAAGCCCTTTTCTACACTGTAAGTTGTTTGTCAGTGCTAACAAAAAACATTTCTCATCATACCTGTATTCCCCAATAACAAACAGCACTTGTTGCCGCTGCCGTTCTTCCTGTTACTGGGCGGCAACATTTGGGAGCACATGAAAATCGCTACAGCTAGCACACCAGTGCCGATTCCCGGACTCGGCATCGCCATACCCATCACCTGGCTGTATTTGGCGGGCAACGTCATCACACAATATTACTGCATCAGTTCGGTGTACGTGCTGACGACGGAGTGTACATCGCTGACGGTCACACTGGTGGTGACGCTGCGCAAGTTCGTCTCCCTTCTGTTTTCCATTCTGTACTTTAGCAATCCGTTCACCATCTACCACTGGGTGGGCACAATCTGTGTCTTTGTCGGCACAATTGTGTTCAGCGAGGTGGTGCCGAACATGCGAAAGTCGTGGACTCAATCGTCCTCGCCAGCCAAGAAGAAGCAATAGTTTGTCGCATCGTGCTATTCCATTTTGTCAATATGTTTCTATAAGTATTTATGCATTAATTTTTCTTTTTGTTTGTTTAACTGAATTGCACGCAATTCGCAATGCTCATAGATTTTAGCGGTTGATAGATTAGTTTTAGTTGTGACAGCTGCAGACAAAACAACATAGTTCCGTTTGTCGTCTCTAGCTACCGCAAAGTTCCTCAAATGACAAACCTATAACAGATGTAAATTTTAATTAAAAACGAACTGCTTAAACAGGGAACAAACTAATCGCGAATTTAGAAGAATCACAAATATAATTGTTAGTATTTTAGTACAAATTGGCTGTGTTTTTATTCTGGCTGAAAATTGAAGCTGTTTTCAGTAAAATTAGGTTGGAATTTGCCATCATTGCATTGTCGCGTTGAATTGCATCGAATCGTTGCCATTATACATCATTTGTTGTTATGCTAAGATTTCTGGTTAATTTCGTTTGTTTATAAATTCATAATGTTCAAACACAAAAACCGCTTTTACAGAAACATTTATTTAATAATAATTAGTATTAGTATGTGGGAGATAAAATTGGGGTATCTTGTTTAAAATTGTCACTTCGATTTAGTTAGTATTGCTATATTCATAAACTTTAGTTCTTATATTTTGTTATAGACGATTCTGTCCATTGACCAACAGGCATATGATGTTGGTAAATAAATGTATTTTGACAATCGACTTCGAATTAATGAATAAGATTAGGATATTACCTAAAACAGTCCGAAATTTGTTAACAATAGGACCGTATTGATTAACAAAGTAAAGCTCGACACTCTCGTGCAAAGTCTCATTGGTGTAGCCAAATGTGTCCTGATCACAAGTGGATTTCTTTAGTATTTTACTAAATGTTCCTAGTGTTGATGAATTCGTTAAGACTGTGACAATTGTCGCCAAATATGTGGCTATAGAAGACATAAGAAGAGCGCATTTCAGCTCAAGGATCTACGCATTTAAAGCAGTTTTTTTTTTTGCAACGATAATTTTAATGAAGTTTTCTATCTAACCATAATCAATCAGTTCGTCCTGCAGTAGACAAAAATGTAAATGCCGAGTCAACGACCACAAATCATAAGAGAATTGTTGTGTTCGTGTTGGCGCCTTGTGTTGATTATCGAAAAACCAGTGGATCATTACATGAAAACGTCCTTGATGTTCTGGAATTGTCGCACAGCCAAATCAACGGGTAGATCAAAGTGGTACTTGGTGAGGCGGTCAATGGTCCTCAGAGCATCCCTGAAGCCGGTTCGTGCCACGTAGCTCCAATCCAGATAGTAGACGTTCACCAATTCGGTGCACTGGAATATAAGATGGAGCCATTGCGTCAGCTTGCGAGTGCTACAACCAAACAGTTCCAATGAATTAGCGTGACTAATAGGTAGAACGACTTTATTTGGCGAATAACTTACTTGAGACCGGCCGAGACAAATGCCTTAAAGTGGGAATTCAAACTTCGCTTGTACGGACTGTGAATAGCGATGATGCTGCCGATGGCACTGAGCAGACTCTGCTTGTTGGATATGGTAGTATTGCCCACTATATCCAAGTTGAAGCTGTCCGACAGCTTCCTGGCCGGCGTGTCATTGTACAAATTGCCGTTTTTTATGTTGTAATACTCTAAGATGAGCTCCCATGCGTGCATTGTACGTCCGTCCAGCGTGCTCTCATCGTCGGCGGCACTTTTGCCGTATCTCGACTGCTGGTGCATGAAGCATCCAATGAACGGCACCAGACTAGTTGACTGCTCAAGGTCGTTGTAGAGACCGTGCTGCATCAGCTTTTGTAGCGTGGAGCAGAAATTCTTGCGAATCAGCGTTGTCAGTTCCACATGCTTTAGGCAATCTATTGTCTTGGTGTGACTCGGCGTTTGCTCACTCTTCGAAGTTCGTTCGTCAGCAGCGTCCATCAGAATGGTCTGGGACAGGGTGATAATCTCCTGCACGTCGACTTCCAGCTGAGCTCGTAGGTCTCTGTAAACATAAATCAATGATCAGTTGGACATCGTTCAGGAATCAGGTGTCGTCCGGTACTCACCCCCAATGGTTGCCTCGGTTGGTTTTCTTCAAAGTATTCCGCTGAAATCGCTGACTGCCGCATCCGAACTGCGTGAGCGCAAACATTTGCACCAATGCCGACGCCTTTGCTATCAACGATGATGTCTGATCGCGTATTGAATCCGTTTCTTCTTTGGCTGTGTCATTGCCGCATTCAGTGAATCCGGCCGCTCCGCTGTTGGCCCTCTTCCGCATATTGTTCACAAACTGGTGTTTTCGTCTGTTCGAGTGAGCCGATGTGCTGCCATCGCCGCCACATTTACAATTCTTGTGTGCATAGGCCGTACTGGCCAGCTCCTTAAGATCATGCGTCTCACACTGAAGGAATGCCACAAATCGCTCGAGGTCGCATATTTGTGTCTTCAGCTGGGCCACCAGAGTCTCCTTCATTTTCAGCGGACTCACAAACTCACCAAGTGCAGTATCCACTTGGTTGCGCAAATCCTCAGGCGTCAATTGCGGCAAATCCATATCATTTACATTCAGATTCACCTTATTCTTCAGCTCATCTATGATAACTTTCTGCTTTTCAAGCAGCACCGACTGCGGCAGCACTGGCGCGCCGGATTCGTACGCCAATTTCTCCAGATCGGCCAGTTGACATTTCAGCTGATCGATCAGATCGTACTGACGCTGCCTTTGTCGCTCCACCACATCCAGTAGCTTGGGATCAGCGTCGTTGGGACTGTTTTCGTCAGCTAGTTCGGGAATGCCGCGAAATGCAAACTCTTCGAGATTCCTTAGCAGTTGGTCACGTTCGTCAGTGGGCGCCTCGACAATTTGCTTGAGGCGAAATTGTACTTGCGCAAAGTGGGAGGTGAGTGCGAATAGAGACGTTGTCAGAAGCTCCTGTTCTTCTTCTAAACTCCGCAGGCGATTAGGGTCCGACGGTGTGTAGCTGTGAATTGGAACGAAAAATTGGATTAATATTGGATTAGCGTTTCACACGTCACTAAGCTGTGCGACTTTACCTGTCGTAAGGATCGTCCAAATGCAAGGATTCTACGTCGTCAGTGGCCGCTCCCAGTGGATCCCATCGCTCTCCAGTGGGCTGTTCGTTGGATTCGCTGGAAGCGTCCGACATATTGATTGACTTTTCCATGAGTTTTGCACACACTATGAGCCCGTATGTTGTGACCGCATAAGTTCACCACTCTGTCGCGTTTCAAATTATGTATCTACGAGCCGCGCAAAGCATACTCAATAGTGGACAACGCTTTTCGATAATAAGCGCAAAACAACAAGTTTATCACAAGACGGAAATGAGACTTCACACAACTTTTGACTGCGTTGCTTGCTCATTTGGCTGTCACCACCAAACACTATTGATTTTTCACTACAACCGTTTTCAACCACTTCTTTGAGGCAATATGCTTCGATGGCATTTGCCGTCCTCAATTCAGACCCTTCTACCGTTTGCACCGACCCTATCGCTTCCCACGCATCCGTCAAGTTTCAGCGAATAATTCTCACTAATGAAATGGAGGTCGCTCCGTTTTGTCGCCCGTCTGCTCTTTGGTGACCAGCCGTTGTTATTATTTTAGCTTTCGCCAACCCACTTCACCCTTTTCCCATGCGCCCTTCGTACGCTCGCACGCTCAAGTGTATATTGTCGCGTTAAACGTCATCCACCAACCATTCGGTATTGATTTTCCAATGTGCAAATGGCCCCATTCATGGCACAGGACTTTTACGCACGTGTTGGTATGGGGTTGGGGGTGGATGTCTAATTGACACCCGGGCATTTCATGACGTCTTTCAACAAAAATCTTTATTAGAGGACTCGTACTAAATTAATCTCACAAATGTCCTTCCTAATATACTTCTATAGGAAATATTGGATGGATGGCCTTAGAAGTCAACTAATTGGTTTACTCAGAATTTATTCTTTATCTCTATTTCGTTTGTTACAAGTATAGATTTGTTTTGTTCGCAAACATAAACAGAATTTTAGAAATGACATAATTTAGATTTTTTCTTGAGAAATTAAGTATTTGTCTGTCAAAACAACATTTTTGATCTCATTCAAAAAATAATTATTGTCAAATTTACGAAATAGTAGTTTATATTCCGATCAACCATATCTGATTTAAAAAAAAACCACGCGGCAGGGAGAGTTATATACGTCTAAATGCTACACCAAATGTGTCATTAAGCAAGGAAGTATTTTTATAATTTTTTTGCAGCTAAAATTTATATTATTTTTACTAAAAGTCGTTTTTGACCTTGAAGAAATTGTTTTATGACCTTGAAACA
>JANSTS010006144.1:0-23728 GCA_026546915.1 Sylvicola fuscatus | reverse complement strand
GGTAATAAATCAGAGATACCCTAAATAGATGTCGCCCCCATTAAGAAGTGACAGTGAAATATACAGCGATCTGGAAAACAATGGACATGTAAAGATCTACATAAAACACTCGAATCGTCCTTAATTTATAATTTCGCATTATCCAATCGGTAACAGTTTCCTTCAAATAGAACTGGAAGAAAATAAGTTAGAAATGTTTTATCATGTGACCTTGGGAGATTGTATTTCTTAAACAAAATCGCTTTACGATTTGAATTTTTGGGATTCATCCTTTCGCATAATTATTCGTGCATGCATAAATTCAAATAATGTAAAGCGACTACGTGCGCCTTTTCACAAAAGGGGTGTCAAGTTCAAGCGCTCCGCATTGAATAAAACAACCCAACGAAATATTGTAATATGGGTACATGCAGACGCAACAAGGACGACGCGACGGCACATGTACAAATAGCGTACAACGTCTGAAATCCCGACCAAAAGACGCACAGCGCCAGACGCTGAGAGGGGTAAACGCAATTTCGTAATATATCTCAAGGTCGACGGGCGGACGTCATTGTGTGCATATATGGTATATGTGTACATGGGTAGATGTACAACAGGACGGCTTCGAGACCGTGAATTTTCTTGCACATGACAAAGGCAGATAAAAGCTGTGCACTCGTAAAACGTCTATGTACCTTAATAACAACAAATAAACGTACAGTACTCGTATTTATATACATATAATGTACATAAAATTGGTGTTGGTTGTCTCGCCGGGCGGCTGGGCTGCAATCGGGGTGGCTCGACCATTGTGGGTGTGAGTCCTTCGCCTCGTCGAGTCTGTTGTCGGATGGGGTGCGAGAACTGTTCTGTAGTCTGTGATTGAGTTTCTTCGTTCTCGAGGCCGAATTTCATTATTTTCAGGAAAATATAGCCGAGGCACGTGGCGCACAAGTACACGAGCACCACCAAAATACGGTGTCTTCTTTGTGTATATGCACGTATTATAAGGTCCTTTTGCTGCTGCTGCTCCTGCTGCCGTCGTTGTCTGGCAAACGCATTCTGCTCTATATGTATAAATGTATACTCGCGCCCTTCAAGCTTGTTTTATTGCGTTAGGGGTGCGTCTGGGCTTGTGACGTAAATGAAAATGTTTGCATGTGCGTATGTTCACGGACGTACATGTTTGCTTCTTGTTTAAGGAACGTACAATGTACATACGTGATGTGTTTGTATCAAATTGAATCCTGAATTCTCTAAATCTAAATTGGTTCGTCTTTCTGTCAGTTAGTTAAATTTTTATATTTATGTAAATGACTTCATGTAAATAAACTGTTTGCCATTTCTATTAGTTTTCCTGGGTTAACAAGACTTATTTGAATTTAATTACAAATTGAAGACTGTAAAATAAAGTATTTTTGTAATAATAATTTCAAGCTTTTTAAAAATGAATTTTAAGTATTTCCTATTTACTAATCATCTGGGAATTTATTTACATCACATTGAACCACACCGCAATATTTGGGCGTGCCTGGTGCTGTAGAACCCAAAATAAACGTTGACCTATGGAGGCCATCAGTTGTGACAGCACCCATTTTTTTGTAAACTATCTGGAATTGCTGATTATCAAATTTGTACATAAACTGAAACAAAGAGACTTGTCTTGATTATTATCCACGATCATTTAAAATGGTTGATGCACTTACTCCCTTTTTGGGCGGACACTTGCGTTCTGCTGGAGTAAAGTGTTGTGTCAATGTATACCACACCTCACTTGGGGTCACCAAGCGTTGACAAAACATAACTTCCATTGCGTAGGGCAGTGGTGTCCAGCCGCCGCGCTCATTGCGTTCAACAGACAATTGCAAAACTACTTCTGGCTGTAAATCCTTTAGGACTGTCATGTTACCATTAACAATTCCTATATCGCCGTCGTCACTTGACATCACCTCTAAATTTTGCCCATCAAAAAGATCGCTGAACGGAAGAAACTGCTTCCCTCGACATGGTGAAATATTATTATTTATCGTAAAAACGAATGTGAAGCCATGTGCTGGTGCAATTAAGAAGTACATAAGGAACAATTCTGGTACTTTCATGGCTTTATGGAAATTTTGTTATTTTGTTCTTGCACTGGCGATGTTAACTTAACATACAATGAACAACTAAATTGTATCTGGCCTCGTGACGGCTTTATTTGAGCTCCTATAAATATCATGAAATCACATCGTCGCGTGGATAGTCACAAATAATATCTTTATTATAAAAATATCTATGTTTTAATTGCTATTAAAATAAAACTATTAACAGCATTCGTCTGTTTTTCTCTTTCATTTGTAGTTTTTTAAACTTCGTATGGCACGATATTGAGTTGTTGTGCTACGCGATCTTAATCTTCTTGATCATGTAATTTTTATTCAATTATATACAATAATGTTGCTATATTGTAATAAAATAATAGTTGCTCTTATCTGTGACTTATGTTGCCGTTGTAGATATTCTGTCATCGCCCAGATATGCGACATTTGGAAAAATTACATGTGCATAGAAAGAAGTTAAATCATAAAAAGGTACCTTTTTTAATTTACTGTGCAGCTAGCAACACAAAAGGTAACTCGCGCATTATCACGAGCCATGTAGCTAATTTGTACATAAAGAGCGGCGAACGGCGGTTATGAATATGCGATGTTCAATTCATGTTGGATTTGTTTTTGCCAATTTTCTGCATTGCTCCTTCACTCTCACTCATTTGGGGCTTGACTGCTAATATACTTCTACACATATTGGCGATGGCAAAATGTCTAGACTCAGGCATAAAGGACAAAAGCCATCAAAACACCGACGATTGTGGCAGTCGCCGTGTGTCTGAAGGAAAAGGATGGGGTAGCCAGCCCTGTGAAAATATGTTGAAATGTAGAAAAGTACTCAGACAATAGTGAAAGTGAAAATAAATGAGGAAAGCTGTCGCGGTCACGATGGTGAGCTTAAGAAGTGCGATGTGAGATACTCTTTTATTGTCGTGTATGCTAAACAGGCGACTGAGCGAAATGTATATAAACAATACATGTATACCAATATTATCGTTTTTCATGTGCTTTTGTTATTTATGTACTATATGAAAACTTTCCGAAAACTATGGAATTTAAATATACCTATGCTGGTTTATGTTAAAAAATTGGATATGTTAACAATATAACTTTGTTTCCTTTTTTTTTTGTTGTTATACAATCATTTAAAAAAGTAAGAATAATTTCTTGCAATAAATAAGAAAATTCAAATCGACGATAAAATGATTTCCATACATTGTGAATTGTGTTCAATTTTGTCACAAACGAGAATTTTGTCGCTTTATTTATATAACTTCACAATTCTTAAGCCAATAAATATAAATCTTTTTATACGCCAAGAGGAGTAAAAATTCCTTTGCGAGTGAATAAAAGGAGACATAAATGTCCTAAAGCTTTTGAATTTTATCTGCAAAATTTAATAAACATCTTTATATGTGCAGAAATTTCGTCAACGTTATACCTACTCGTCGAGATCCATTTTTATTTTTTTATTTATATTGAGTCGGAAATGCTGTTGTTAAAAGTATATTCTTTCTATAAAATTTGTATTTTTAATATAAAAAACATTTCGTCAAGATAATTTGTAGTTTTCTATGTACCAAATAATTATATTTAACTCTCTTAAAAGTCAAATGGTACATAGAAAAGTTAAAGAAAACAATGAAAAGCAAAAAAAAATATGCAGAGTTGATATTTTTAGGGTTTTAGGGTTTATGTATTTTTGCATAAAATCAAAAGAGAAAAACTATGTGATTTTACGTTTCCGAAAAAAAATGCAATCAAATACATCGGTAACGAAAGTGAATTTAAAGTGTAAAAATGGATTTAAAGATTTTACGAAAACGACAAGGTAAACTTTGAGATTTTCAATTTTGTTTTGTAACCTGAGTATTTTATCTAAATGTTAATACTCGTACGACAATGCAAATCACCCAGTCAACAATAAATTGTGGTAAACGTGTCCATAAGTTCGTCCATTCATTAATTATCCCCACGAGAGGCCCTTAAATATATGATTACATGCACGAAGACGTGCATTGACCTGCAACGAATCAACATATTACTCCACCACCCAGTGTACTCTTATACGTAATAGATAAATAATGAAAGTACAGCCAGCGCATAGTTTACGACTTGCGAGACGTTGAAGGCGGGGAATTTTTTAGAAAGCATTAACCCCACCGATCATACACAGATAAGAATGCTAGCAATTCTTTTTTATGTGCGTTTTCTCCTCTCCCATACAAGTGCATGCTGTTCTTTGTTCTTTCGCCATAAAGCAACAGTGCGCTATCGCCTGCACTTACTGAGCTTCGCGCCATTCAATTTACGACCGCGTTCAAAGTTCAAACATGCCATAACACACTCTCGGACAGTCCTTTGTCTTTAGTTGTGTAACTGTTAACACATTACCAATACATGATATAATATAGAAATAAGGACGAAGCTTTTTCAAAACTTTGCAGACGGCAAAATATATTTGGATTCAGTTTTTTTTTCGGAGATCATCATCGGTTAGACGATGGCAAATCTATAAGCAAAATGAAAACATTTCTTAAGAAACAACTAATCATTGGCTTTCAGACAAAAAAGCGCCCACCGGTGTATTCTAGTTATGGCAATGCACCTCTGCACTTTATATTTAGGAATATACTTTCTCCCTTTGTCGATGTCGTCGCGCAAAGCGCCAAGTATAACGATTTCTTTGTGTCTGCTGTGTGCTTTTATCGTTGTGTCCTTTATTGTGAAATTTCAAAATGGTTGCAGTTTGCTACACTCGCACACTTGCGCCTCTTTCAAGGGCAGCGGAAATATATACTAATATTTGGCGCTTCTTGTATTTGTATAAGCTTCTGAGACTTTCACTTTTCTTTGTCTCGCTTCATGTACTCGCCTACGCCATGTGGCAACTGAATACTTTATCTAATTTTGAATTGTCTAAACATAAAATTTAAACTTTTCGTGAACATTTTTAAATATTTTAATTTGTTAGGTAAAAACATAACATTTAAAAAGTAAAATAAAATGAAGAATTTTAATTTTATGCCGAAAGCTTTTTGTCGCCCTCCCACAACAAAAATGTGGTAAAAAAAACTCTAAACGACTTCACCAAATCCAATGTTTTTAATGATATTTTAATTACAGTTTCCAACATTAATCTAAGTTTTTTCCTGATGAAAATATCATCAAGAAAAATATATTTCTTTAAAAAATTTTGGCTAAACCAGTTTTGGTTTTCCTAAGTATCTCTAAAACCAAAACCTTTATGGACTATTCCATCTTACATATTTTACTATATGTCTTAACGAAAGTCTCCATGATAACACGTTAATGTCCTAAAATATTTTTGAAAAAAAAAAATAATGGTAATAACATTGGCTACATGGAATGGCCGTTGGCCATCCATTAAAGCTTCAGCAAATTTTGCGTCAATTATCAAGTAATCTCTCTCTAATTGCATTGCACTATTCATACGTGTTTTCACTATGTAAATTATGTCTAGACGTAACTTCCTCTGCTTTAGAAAACACATGTTACTGTATATGAAATGCATTCCAACGACGCTGCCTGGTGATGACATACGGTGGAGTCTCATCACGTGCAGTTACATTGTATTTTCAGATATGTTGTATGAAAACGTTTAAGGGTGTAATTTAATTTAACGCTTGGTATTCACTGATTCCAATCAACAGTTATTATACTCGCATGTAGACTATCGTTGAAGATATACACAGATACCAAATAAAGTGTATATATGCTTTTACATATGTTTTGCAACTATAGTAAACAGCTTAAAACGCGACATTTCAAATATTCTATGGGGAGGGTTAAGAGGTCATGTGCCGACATTGTTTGCACTTTACATGGGGACAAAGCTTAGTTACTTTGTTCCACATGCATCAGTTATTTAATGCAGTCTTAGTGTCTGAGTTTTGGTTGTCAATAATTGGCATTGCAGTTCATGGAGTGGATGTACTTTCATTTTACTATATTTTGTCTGTAACTTTTTTTCTCCTACAATCATTTTTTTTTTACATGAAAGTGTTTAAATACCGAAAATTTATACATAAGACCTATGAAATGGTAGAAAAAAGTTTTTATGGGCTATTTTGTAATTTTATATTGACCTACTATGTACTTTTCCTGGATTCTGTCAGCCTGAACAGTCGTCTTTCGAATTTGTTTACAGTTTTTAGAAAAGTGTGTCCGAATCATTTTATATTGATTAATTATAACCAAATTATTATGTCACTTATGTCCTTAAAATGCTCATAATACATCTACTTAATATATAATATTTGATTTAGCAATAGAAATGATAGTAGCCGTAACGAACAACCCCTAAACACCACATAAAGCTTAACTAAAGTCTGCATTATTCAAATCCTTTCTATTTTCTAAATAAAGAACCAACAAACGTTTATATATAATTATATGAAATACGCAAAATAAATTGCTCAGGTATTGTTACATATCACATAAGTTTCTGCAATGTTCATGAACCAATTTAAAAAAGTCACGGCAATAAATGTAAATGCTCGATGAAAGACTCAACACATAGGAAAGCTCCGGCAATATGACACCCTCATCCCCCAATCGAAATGCATGCCATTGTATATTCCGAATGAATGTGTCTGAAAGTGCGCGCCATTGTAACACATATGACGGCGCAAAACATGGCCGAGTAAATGGGAAGTGGCCGAACAGGACGTACATGACTAACGAAAAATATGGCCAATAAATAACAATAAATCGACATGCGTGATACGGATACAAAGTTATTGGTGTTTTTCGAAAATAGTTTATACATACTGGACACAATGCCAGCGTGGCCGGCAGATACCAGACAGACAACAATGAGTTTCTGCGAATGGAACACATAGAAAAATGTATCCAGACAATTTCCCAATGGGAATCCGTAGAAAAAGCGGAAGTATATAAATGTCGAGTTGATCTCAGTTGAGCATAAAGGAATAAAATGTAAAAACGAGAAAACACATGTAACTACAATGGAAAACGTCAATCTTAATTAGTAATTTCAAATTAGCCAAAGAACATAATTACACATTATTACATTATTAGAAAAGAACGACGTCGCGTCGCGTCGTCCAAACTTCAGACATTTCAAATGTATACATAAGAATACATGTAATCAAGCATATTACATATACCAAATCAACAATCAAATGAGCTGCAATGTGCATGCTGATTGAAGTAATGGGAGGCACCCTATTTAATCCACACTTGGAGCTCAACGAAATTCTAACAAGTTGCGAGGAGCAGAGATTCCGATTCAAGGAAATGCCACCCACTCAGAGCTTTAACGATATGTGGCAGTCGCATATGTACTCTCAAGAGATGGTGAATGCGCTCACAGCGCAGCCCTGGAGAACATGCACAGCTATTCGTGAAATTACATATATGTTCCCATATTCACAAGAAATTGCGCCGCACTATCTCAATTTGCATTCGGCGCGAGTACCAATTGTATGGAAGAAGGTACAGAGAAGGAGGAGGAGGGGGTGGCTGATGTATAGTTTGGCAATATATAGAGGGATAACTACACACTCAAAGGGCGCCACCAAAGGGTGTACGATGTACAAGCACATTACATTACACACAAACATGAAGCTGCAGAACGAAAGGGCTGACTGGTGAGTTACCAATTGCGCTATACCAATTGCTTCGGCTGCACATTACATAGGCAAAAATGCAGAAGGCAGCAACAACAACAAAAATTCCTGATGCACGGGGGGATGGAGGAAGGGCGCTGATTTTAAGTTGTGCCGTTGAGTAGTGTTGCCGCGCGGCCGTCTAGCCGTCTGCCATCGATCCGGTTGGATCTTCTCCCTGAATGCGCCACCCACCCTACCGAACACCACAAGTACCATTCACATCCATACGCCAACCCCCACACACTTAGGCAGTGTGCGGCTTCAAAACGCAAACGAAAGATTTGTGCACCCGCTTTTTGTGTGTGTGTGTGTGTTTTTATTTCATCGCTCTGTGCATGTGTCTTGTTATGTGTGTTTGTGTGTTTTTTTTTTGTTTTTTTTTTTTCAATTCAAATGAAACCATGTGAGGGGGTGGTAACAGCGAAGGATAAGCAATACAGGCGGCAGTTCAAAAATTAAACTTCATTTCATATGCAGCCAGCCAACCGACTCAGTTTCATTTTTTGCGCTTTGTCTTCTTCTTCACTGGGGGAACAAATATTCATGTCTGATTATTTCAAAGTAGGTCTTGTGGATACACTCTTGTCTCTTGTGTTTTGCGACTAGACAAACTTTTATCAAGAATTTTTTTGCTTTTAATCCAGCAGAAAATTAAGAAACCTCTCGTAAGCGACAACATATATTTGACGAACTAAATTGGTTGGGAAAAAGTGCTTTGTTTGTTTTGGAAATTTGCGCGTGTGTTTGTTGCCATGAATCTTGTCATCCTGCCAACCGGCATACATTATACGTATGCACACATGTTTATTATTATGGTGCAAGCTTAAATTTACTACATGTGAAAAAATGGGAGCAAACGATTTCCTCGTATCCAAGTAGGTTATCTGGCTGTTTATTATGCGTCGCGTTGTGGGATTTCCCTTTCGATTTTTGCTCCATCTATGATGACGTTGACGGGGAGTTGGGTGGCTTTGATTTTTTGGAAATTGGGATTAGTCATACCTTCGAGTATTCAGCCTGCAACAATCATGTGAATATAAATTAGCCAATCCCGATGTTTACATTGTGAAACTATGAATGTATCCATCACTGTAAGGACTTTATTAAAATATTGATTGTTGGTCTCCTTCATTTCTATATAACAGACATGTTAACATGTCAGTCCAGTGCACTCCACTGCAGACTCCATCAACACATGGATGGTAATTGCAATCATTTAGCCAGTCATCTACGTTAGACGATGAAAATGACATGAAATTATGAAGCCCACACTTCATCACCAGCTCGAGTGCTTGCGTCTGCTCACTGGCATGGCGTCTAGATCTCCCCATCCAGACGATGCGATGGCTTGTCGTCTGTTGTCAGTGCAATGGGTCTTTTAACTTAAATGCAATCGCTTGTCGCCCTGACTGGAAATTATTGTCGCGCCATGAAGTTCCACAAGTACAAAAAAAAAAACATTAAATACATAAGATATGTATGTACAGAGAAACGATATTATGTCGCGACTCTCTAATTAAAACAAATAGTTATTTAATTTATTTCACTTTGTGCAAAGTTGTTCATTTCAATTTGCAGCGCCAATTGCGCCTTTTAGGTGCAGACAAAAGTTACTAAAGGCAAGGATCACTAAATTATTTCCGACTGAAATGCACATATAATCAATCAGTAAGTTGAATGCATATAATTTTTCTCATTATTTTAGAGTTAAAGGTTCATTTAATACTTTTGTTTAAGTAATACGTTTAAAAAAATTGACACATATTTATCAGTAAATAACAATTTTTATCGTTTACATAAAGTCGTTGTTAAAAGTAATTATTTTATACAAATCAAACTGTTGTAATTGTAGCGTCAAATTGTAACGACTGAAATCGTTAAGACTAACGTTCAACATCCGAAAATACAACAACAATGTATGTGGGCAAAAAGTCTTGAAATGAATCAAATTTTAACCTTTCATACAAAATTTTAAATTTTTCGAATTAATTTTTTTTTTAATTTGCAGCACTTAAGCATTTTAATTTTAATACAAAA
Organism: Sylvicola fuscatus; assembly: GCA_026546915.1. Taxonomy (NCBI): domain Eukaryota; kingdom Metazoa; phylum Arthropoda; class Insecta; order Diptera; family Anisopodidae; genus Sylvicola; species Sylvicola fuscatus. The sequence goes on along the minus strand of JANSTS010006144.1, from coordinate 13,965 downwards.
TATATAAAAAAAAAAATTATAACAAGAACAGACAAGTTTTTGCGAGCGTTTAAAATAAATAAAAGTGTCTCACTAAAAAAAATATTCTGAAGGTAGCTATTAATTTTTTTAAATAAATTTTTATGTTTTAAATTTCTTAAAGCATTATGCTACACATAAAAAATAAAAACAAAAAATTATGATAATTATTTAATCTTTTTTTTTTACTTTAAATTTTTAATTTTTTGATCAAATTTTAATCTTTTTATTTTATTAATTATGGCAAGCATATGAGATTATTTAATTTTTTTTTTTTTTTAATTTATAATCAATATTCATTGTTTTAATTATTTATAAAAAAAAATTCAAATTTTACAAGGGGAAAGTCGAGAAAATTAAGAATTTTCACAACCATAAATTTTAAAATATAAAAATACACTCAACTTAAATGGCTCTTTATATAACACCGTTTATTTTTTCCAGAATCTGTAAATGCCAATGTTTAGAATAAAGATGCAACTGTATGTAACAAAATTTTCAGAATTTTCCGAAGATGTTTTCCTAGTGAAAAACTTTGGGAAATGTGTGTAAAAAACTGTTGATTTTTTGTAATTATCAAGCAAGTGAACATTTTTAAAAAATTTTAAACATTTATACATTAATAAGGAAACCATTTCCCACATTTTCCGAAAAAAAAATTCCCGGAAAAACCACTTTGGAAAAAAACTGCCCTTGTTTTAGTTCACGACCAAAAAGTTGGAAAATGAAAAAAATAAAAATATGGCAGCGCCCGGGTTCGAACCGAGGCCGCCCACTTGAAAAATTAATGACAACAAACATTGTCGCTTTACGCTGTGAGTTATGAGTACTTGTTACAGATAAGAACATTTTGGGGTACTTATTTCAATTACTTGTTTGCATAAGCGTAGGCGAATTTTAAGTACATTTTACACATGTTTTGGGAAAGCGGACTTTGACTTTCTTCTGATGTTGGAAAATGCAAACTTCGTTTCTGAAAAAAGTATGCTGTAAAACACTTAGTAATAAAACAAAATTCATGGGGAATGTTAAATTTCTTTTATTATTATCATTATTTATTTATTTCCATAAAATAATTGAGTAATAGTTCTATTTCCTTCTTTTCGAGTTTCTCTTCCGTTTCCGCGTTTTACTGATTTTGTTATCATTACTTTTTCTAACATTATTGGTTGAATCAATGGTTTTAATGTTTCTTTTGCTCACTTATTTACTTGTTTATTAAAATTATTTACTTAAATTATATTTTTCTGTTTCACTTCGTTTTAGGACGCATTTAATAAAAAACTAAATTTTGTAACATCTTGTCTTCTTCTTCTTCGTTAAATGTTTGACCATCTTTTATTTACGTCACATTGTGTCGGTCGTGTAACTTATTTGTTGTGTTCTGTCGATAGTCGATACGAAATAAGAACATAAATTTTATAAACAATTTACTGGATTACAGGCTGTTTTTTAGTTTGAGTTATATTGCATCATAATTGGCTTACATCGTGAACTTTATAGAATCGGTTGTGGGCGATAAATTATAAAACAAAAACGACATTCACTAAAGAAACAGAGCATTTAGGGAAATTATATATTGATTCACAAAATGAATTTGAATTGATGTTTATATTTTTTACCATGGCAGCAGCGTTGCTACAGATTTATAATTTAATCACCAAAATGTTGTTAATTAATTGGCAAGGTGATACAATTATACCCGGCAAATTATGATAATACCCTCAAATGAATTTGAAATTTAAATGTTTAATGTATTCTAAAAACATACAAGTCTAATACGATTTTGTAGATAATTAAATAAATAATAAAATTTACTTTGTGGACGTTTTTGTTTTATCAGCAAATAAATATCCGTTCCTTACAAATATCAATGAATTTGATTTCTGTTGTCATTTCATCAAACATACAAGAATGGGATTGGCTACGACAACATTTTGTATTGCTTGTAATCTTTCGTTAAATGCATAATGAATCGGAAATTTGAATAAAACGCAATTCGCTTAAAATTAGTAATTACAATAATATTTACAAATTTATTTATCAAAGTTTGTCTTCAGTTCTCTTGGGCCAATCATTTTTATTCATTTTTTGGTTTGTTGTTTTTTGCACAAAATAATTAAAAATAAAACAACAAAAATATTATTTCTTGTCAATTTGATTTTAAGCAATTTACATAAATAATTCACTTGCTTTGATGTAACTTGATGTTTTTTTCTGTATTTGCATGTGGTTGTTCAATTCGTAGTAATTAAATTTTTTTCATTTACAATATTTATTGTATGGTAATTGTGCTATTTCGCTTAATTAGTTACTTTAATTATTTATTTAGTTGATTATTCATATTGATATAAAAAATTCTATTGATATTGTAATTTTTTATGTTCCTTTTTTATAATCATTTTATTTTTTTTTAGCTGAAAAAGACATCGAGAAGCATTTTTATAAATTTTTTTTTTTTATCTTATTACCAAACGCAACGTTTCGAGTTGCAGGAATATCAAGAGTCTATTTGTATTCAATAAGGATATAAATTGATGCTATTTGTTGAACCGAACGTTAAATTGTTTTAAATGATTTTGAAAACACTTTTATCACTCAATATATGAAACAAAAGTACACTAATATTGCACAAATACTATTCAAAATTATCTATTTAGTAGTACCAATGTCCAATTGTTACCAATAGTCCCTTAACACCCAACTTACGGAAGTCACTTGGCTCTAAGAAACAAACATTCAACAACAAAGCAGTGTCAAGCGCTAGAAAATATTATGTTTCTGTAGTTGTATTCTTAATTAATTCATTTCGTTTAACTTTTATTGATAATTTGCGGATTTATTTACTGATTGCGATGATAATTTGGCTCATATTTATTTTTTAGTTTAGTTTTTTTATTTAACATCATCGAAGCTGTAAAATATGTTTTCCATTTTATGTAGGTAATTATTATTGAGCTCACAAATTTGCCGCATTTCTTGTGTATTGTTCGAGTAATTTAATGGAGTTTCTTTTTGGTTTTGAATATATTCTTTTAATGTTAGCCAATGATTGTATAATCTATGATTTGTTTGACGAAATTTAATTTCTGGATAACCAAAGTTGTTTGTTGATGAGTCTATTCATGTGTCGTTCGGTCTTGTCGTGGTTTCATGTGACTTTATTTTAATATTTGATTATTAAACATAACAAATGGCGTAAATAATAATTTGGAAACAGAACAAGGCCCTTCCATCAAACTGTTTTCCATTCACATTAAAATATATAATTAATATTTACGTTTTGTTTGAAACATAGCTTTTTGTTTTTTTTTTGTTGAAATTTCTTAATTTGTTAATTGGTTTTAAATTAATTAACACTAATTAATAATTAATTATCTTCATTTATTTATATTTATGGTAGTTCAGTCTTTTCTCTTTGAAATAGTTTTTTTTTAACGTGAAATGTCGGTTTGTCAATTTAATGTTTATGTTTGGCATAAAATTGAAACAGTTCGCACATAGAATTATGCACGAGTTTATCTTTCAACGTGTTTCAAATTTCAATGCGTTTAATTTTTAATGTTTTTGTAATTTTTTAAGAGAAAAATCTGTAACCGACATATTCACAAATATTTGCATTTTTCAATAAAGTTGTTTTTCCCATTTAATTCATTAATTAATTTAATAAATCATTTGTTTCATTTATTATAAATTTAATATTTTCTAAACCAATAAAGATATATTTTCTCTCTCAATATTTCAGAAATAAAATCAACTCTATACAGTTTTTTGTTGCTGTGCAGTAAATTGATGATTAGTCGCTAGAAATTATATTAAAGCTTTTCACACCAAAAAGAGAAATACAGATCCAGATTTTCAAGCTCATTCAATTGGATTTTTGATAATAAATATGAGCAAACGTCGACAACGCAATTTGACATTTCATAGCAAATTAGCACTTTTTTATTAACATATTTCGCAAGTCCGCAAGATGTAACCATTCTTTAACGAAATGTAAAATCATTGAAGAATTTCGTTACTCAACAACTTGCAAACAACATTGTAAAATAATGCAACGTACGCAAAACCTTTTATATGTTAATTTCTTTGATCTTTAGAGTGTAGCATTTTAAATTATGCTTATACGTACATATTCGCTGCTACCACGGTATAAAGCGAACCTAAAAGGAGCAGCTGAATTGGTTGTTTGTCGTTAAAGCTTCGAAAAATTTAATAAATTCAATTACCAGAACGATTAGGTTTAACTAATACAACTTTATAAACTAATTTTTTCTTTTAAATATTCACTTTTGGTTATTTTTACAATTGCACAGATAATAAATAATATTTTAAATAATATGTATATAGCAAACTCAGTCAGTTGTCAGCTTTTGATATCATGTTTAACATGTTTTTAAGGACATTAGAAGAAGATGTTGCAAAAAGCATTGTCGAACAGCGCTTAAACTCAGTTAGTATCGAGCTTTATTGACTCTCTTTTTGTTGTTGAAAGTATTACAAATCTTCTGCGAGAGAGTAATTACAAAACGAATTTCGGTTGTTTGAAGAACAATTAATTAGAATTACACATTCCCAGCCATGTGAGCGAAGAAATTTGTTCTAAGGTATTTCAATATAATTTTTGCTTACTTATTTCAATTGATTTAGTTTCGTTTTCCGTTTTCCTTTGTTATTCACCATTAAATATTTGTTAGATTTCGTCTGCTGGCATCATAGTTTTTCTTTTTCTTTTGTTTTCTTTAACTTAACAACAATAAAAAAATTTCACTAATTCATTTTTAATTATAATTGATAAAAAAGAACTAAAAACTCTGTATAGCACAAAATCGGCATACATTCATACAATAATAATTTATGACTTTTATATTCCCTACACATCCCTCAACATATTTCATACATACTTTGACACGCATTTGTTTATCATACAACTTTCAATTATTTGTTTTATTTTCTGCTAATTACACTACGACTGAGCCATAAACATTAATTATTATACCATCCTCATTGGCCGTTACGTATTCATCTAATATTATTATACGTAAGTAAGTAATTTTATATTTGAAATAGACCGTCAAATCAATGACTGGTGGTGACTGAGGCAACTGATCGTGCTCGCGCAAAATAGGATTATTTCATTGTTGTTGAATTCTGTAAATAATTAGACTGGCTGTCAATCTTAAAGAAGATTATTGTTGCAGTTAAATAGGAAAATTGATGTACTGCACGTTATGTGCTAAGTAAATTTTCATTTGGCTTACGTAATAATGTGTGTTTATAATGGTGGGCAAATAGTATAGGCACATCGTTTTCCATATCATACGAAATGTGATGATGTCAAAGAAACTTAACCTTATTATTGATACAAATTACGTTAACTAATACGAATTAGTGTCATTATGTTGTTTTCTGCAATACATGTATGTACATTAATTCAAATAATGTTGACAAAAATTAAGAGATGAATGCACGAGAATATTCAGTAAGAAACCTTAAGCCATTGATAACAGTCTATTTCAATTATATATGCCATCGTCATCATTAAAATTAAAGAGTTGTTCAACTACTATCAGACTGTCATTCTTATCAGCGTGCCATTTGTTTAAATATAACAATTGATTGCATATTATTATTAAAATTAATTCACCTAAATCCCGATTAGCTACTTATAAGTCATCAAACCTGATGTGACGGTGACTGTCGACCATTACCATTAATTAACCCAGACGCCGCTCCAGAAGTGTTGATATTCTTCGAGGTGTTTGTCATTTCTCCGCTGCCACGATCAGCAACTCGATTATTGCTATTGGCTGCCACTGACGTATCAGTAGAAGAACTGTATTCATCGTGGTCGCTATTTGAGGATTTAGGCTGTAGCGACCCTAACGATGTGGCTGTAGACGATGAAAGCAAAGACGGCGACTGATTTGGCATAAGATTTGTAGAGGCGGTTGCCGTTGGACAAGATGTTCCCAATGAAGCGGATGGGGACGCCGATGCGCCTCCACTGGATGTAAATGAATACGACAGTGTCGGCGCCGACGACAATATTGGCGGATGCACTGCATTGTATCCACCGGTCGCTACTGTCGGTGCACTGCAACGCAAGGACGCCAATCCTCCACTGGTGCCGCCAGAGTTAGTCGTATTGCTGGTACTGTTGTCTGATTGCTTTTGATTACTTATTCGAAGAAAAAATTTCGCTATAGGATTTGGCTTCGATTTGGAACTACTGATGGCTGGATTGGCACCATTTAGCGAAGACGAAGCAACAGTTCTTTGACTATGCACTGGATGGTGATGATGATGTTGATTCTGGTGGTGTTGGTGATGGAAATTATTGTTGTCGCTAGTGTAGTTATTGTAGTTGCACGACGCTGATGTCGACGATGACAATGACAGCGAGGAGGATGTCGATGACAGGAATACATTATTCGATGGAACGTCTAGTACTGTTTTGTTTGGTGGGGGCTTTATATATGTTCGCGTCAACTCTGTCTGCTGCAAATAAATGAAAATACATGTGATTAATATCATTTCAGTTAAATTCGAGTACAACAATCTATAAATAGTTATACTAGTTAATTTAATAATAATACATGCTGTAACACAGCCGAGAAGAGCTAGCGCGCGCGATAGAATCAATGTCAGATATGAGGAAAGAAGAATTTCAAGAATCGTATCGAGTATAAGAAAAGAAACACGCCAAGTCAATCGAAATGCTTGCGGCCATTGACAGCTGCGCTTCTACATATATATATATTGAATGGTGCATGAAAGACATAAAAGAATTATTGTCTGCATGACTTTCTTTTCTCAACGTTTCGTGAAAAAAGAAACAGGAACGTAAAACAAAATACAAAATGAAAACACTTAAAGACAATATTTTCAACCCTTTTTCAGCTCCTTTATTGTCTGGAGTCGAAGTCTGTTACGTTGCAACTCGTTTAACTCAATTTTCAACATGTCTACTGTGCCATGCCATTGAAGCTTCGTTTTTCCGTCGCATTTCCTTGGTTCTTCTCAGTCTTCATGAACAATTTTCGTAATTTTTTGTGTTCCTTCAGCGAAATGTCTAGACTTGACTCAACAACTTTCCGTGAAGTTGTGGAACAAACTTTATGTTCACGACATTTAGGGGATGCGAGACAAACAATTACATGTCATTTTGTATCATTTCTGCCTCAATTATATGCTATTTTCTAATATTTCACAACGATGATTTGGTTTCCATCATTAATTTTAATCTTAACTTCCATGCGCAATTACAAGAAAACGAATTTAAAAAAATAATTACTTGATAGTGTGGACGAATCTGAATATGTCGATCCTGACCCCATTCACTATCTGGAAGTGGAACATGATGTGGATATTCTAAAATATCAGAGTGCCTGTTAATTTGATGTTGATAACTTGGAACGTTGATGGTGCCGCCATGGCCTAATGCGCCGACGCCGCCTCCACTAGTATATAGGTGACCGCCATTGCCACCGTTGCCGCCGCCGCCGCCGGTCGATGCGCTTGTTGAACGCACTTGCAGACCCGCCTGATGCAATATTCGCCTGCCCAGTGGATGATGGTCGGCGCTGCTATTTATTGAGGTGCGGGTCGGAGCGCAAAGTCGCTCCATTCCCGCGCAGCTGGGCGACTGTACCGATAGCATCTGTAAGACAAAAAAAATAAGACGTGTCATTAATCGGTTAATAATATAAAAAAAAAAAACCTTAATAGAAGAAAAATTTCTGATGATAAAGGGACAAAATGGTTGTATTTTTTCAACATTTATAGCCCAAGAAACGACATTGAAAAAATGAAAGCTTCATATTCAAGTATACATTTTCAATAAAATGCTTTTTTAGTAGAATTGAACTCACGAAAAGAGTGACACAGGTGATTGAAGGCTCAATTATCCTCGATGAAAAATTGCATAATAAAAACCAAACGAAGGAGTGGTGCTAAATTTTTATCATTTTCAACAGAAGAAAAAAACATGATAAAAGCAATGAAACTGTCTTAAATTGTTGCCACAAGTTATGGATATTTTATTTGGCAGTGCTTTCAAAGCATGTTGCACTAAAATAAAACTGCACACACGGCACAGCCTTCACGTCGATTAAGTGATGACCGCCGCGTCTGCCACACCCCCTCAATCGAAATCACATATTCAGTGTCGTCAGGACAAACGATACACGTTTCATAAACTTAATGTTTATATTGGTGGCGCGCATCTTTGGTGTAAAGTGTGAACCCATGAATTAAATAAAAGATGGCAAGATCGTCATATCTGAAGACGAAGTAAAAATCTGTATAGAGAAAAGAATCGTTAAAGCGTCGGATGTGTGGCAGTCCTCATTTGCGGTTGGGCCTCTTCACTTAAGTGATACGGTACATATATTTTTATTGGCCGTAAAATGCTTGGAGCGCGTAGGGGTTGTTTAATGGCCAACGTGTCTCTGCGTGATCTTGTTGTGTGACAAATTTAAGTTAATAAATATCACTCTTAAATGTTTGTAGCGAGCGCGATTCAGAGATATAAACAACAGTTTATGTATTTAAGTACTATAACCCGGCCTTGCCATCTTTCAGCTTTCAGTGTCAATTGTACTAAATATTCATACTTTGTTGTAACTTAAGTTTAGTGACTCCTAATAAAATTACTTCAGAAAAAAAAAATTTGCTTATAATTTTAAATAAAATTAAAATAAATGAAATGACGAGCAAAACAACTTATGTTACAAAAATCATCATTTCAATTTCAGTTCTTAGATTAATAATGAACTTAAAATCGTAAAGGTTAAGACTGGTTTCATTTGATGAAATATCATAGAACAAAAAACCTTATGACTCACAAAATCAGATTATGCAGCATGACTCGACGTCTAGTAAGTATACATATAAAATCTTTAATTTTCCAGTCTTTACGTATATATGAATTCAAATTCGCAGCAAAATGTGTTCGTAAGAGTATATTTCATCAATGCAATCATAGAAGCCAAGCAGTTCAGTCACAATTTGATGACATAAGTTCGTGGAAATTGTGCAAATTCAAGAAATCGGAAACTTTAAGTACTCACAAAGAGATCGTTTGATGATTCAGTGAAATCTAAATAGTCGAGACATTGTTACTTGGTGTTTGGTGTCACGTTCACTTTTCAAAAAATGCAATCTGTTTTGTGATCTTAGCCAATAATGCTGATAAATTTGAATGACTCATATCAAAAAAGAACCCGAGTGGATTATGATGATGGAATCATGCTTAAATGCTCTTGAACAGAAAACACACGAGTACAAATGCAATATTTTTCTACAAATAGGGGTTGAAAACTGAATTACTATGATAACATAGGAAATTACATATGAACGTATAAACAACCATTTCTAAAATGCATCACGTGAAAGTGTCGTTTTTACGCGGTTGACGGCTGACGTGTCATAAGTATGGAAAAAAAAATAGAGTCTTATAATGCACAATCAACGCCCCTGCATTTCCTGAGAATTTTACCTTACATTTACTCATAAAGTTTAAAATCTTTGTTCGATCTGTGACTAGCACAGAAAGAAAGAAAGGGAGCCACTGTTCATAAGTACAATTCACGCACATAAGAGCTTTTTCTTGGTATTGGCAGGTGTTTTACCTACACCCATCCTTACCATTTAAATGGTACGACCAACATCACACGTCCTTTCTTCTATTTTAATTACAAATAGTTTTAAATGTATGTTGCATGTATTCTTACATAATATAAAGTTAGAGTTCAATCACATGTTAAGTGAAAAACAAGCATAAAGTGGGGAGCTGTGTGTTTGAAGTGAAATGTTCAAAGTAGAGGGACAAATAATTGAATATTAATATTATTTCGTCATCTCCTGATGGCATTTATTATAAAGGATCATCGACAAGAGGCTGCCGTGTGTACATACTCGTATATGTTATCATGTTCATGTATTGTGCGTGCTTACAAATGCCTTCCAGACACTGTGTTCTTGTTTCACAATTTTCCACGCCGGTAAATTCAGTTTTCACCCTTTTTCCGAGCACACATGGTTCTACACATTTATAAAGAAGTGAAATAAAACTGGAAAATTATTGTGACATGTGTGCAAGTGCATGTATGCACTATGCATCTGTCGGTATGCGGCACTCGTTTGATCATATGACAAAGACATATTACGCTGAATGATTTATGTTTAACTAATGTACTCAAAAGAACATGAGATTGAGATTGTTACAAACAAAATATGCTAATAAAGCAGATTTTTGATTAACATTGAGGGAAAAAAGGAAAATAGTTTTGTAACACAATTTTCTGATTAAAAGTTGCAATCGATGAAAATTTCACAAGGCTACAGACATATCGATTTTCTTTTCAAAACGTATATTATATATGTACATATCGTCTCATACGAGCACACATTAAAAAGGAAGCTCACATTCTTTATGCATTTTTGCCATTATTCGGCTTTCATCCTGATTCCCGAGACTATCTTGTGCCACCCTCGAGCTGGCTGTTCTGCTTCTTTATATTTATGAACCGCTTTTCCACAAATATTTCTTTTGTCTCATCGCCAATGCTCCATATTATACATATAACATATGTATGCTTTACACCTATTTAGTCATGTACAATGTACATGCAGTGATAAAAGCATAGAGTTGAGAAAAAACGTTGTATACATGTGACTACAATCTACATGGTCATCTGTATTTGTTTTGTTCGCCTTATTGTGTATATTGAAAGCTCCACATTTGCTTTGCTTGTATCCACGTGAATTCATATACATACATATATGCTATTTTAGGTCAAATATGTGCTGCATCTCGCAGTCCTCTGAATTTGCTTATGCATGAGCAGAATACTGATAGGATATATATATAACTAGTCGCGAATAAGCTAAAGAAAATCAAAAAAAAAATCATTGCAAAAGAATAAGACGTGCCGTGAATTTGTTTCTTATTTTATCCAAATTTTTGCGAATGCAATCATTGTGGTTTGTCTTAATTGTATTTGGATTGAAGATGTGTTGCAGAAGAGTGACGTCAACAACTAACCGAGTTACAGATTCTTGGTTGGAACTTTTAACATTAACAAACGGCCAGCTAGATCAGATCATCTAAATTGAAGTAAATTAATTAAATTAAGAAAACAAATTATGTTACTATAAGAAGTATGTAAAAATGTCATTTAATAAACAATATTGCTTCTTAGATGGTGTTTTTAGTGGCAGATCAAAGATAAGTGAGTATTTATATATATTCGTTTGTAGATTTGCGTATTAAAAAAAAAAACAATTAAAATTGTATTTGTATTAGCATAATACATTTATGCACTTTGTTTTGAAATCAATGAAAAGCGCTACAACTTCACACATTTTTCGTAGGAATAGAAGAAAAGTGCAAGCAATGTTTCATAGGAATATCAAAGTTCCCTTTGAGATTTTCAGTATTCAAAGGAATACAGAAATCATACAAGCACAATTTTTCAATTTTCTCCTGTTTCAAAACGTCAAACTGAAATTATGTAAAACTACCTACACGAAGCACTTGAAAAAAGCATTTCCGCACAAAGCTGGGCTGTATATAATTATTTGTGTATGCAGTACACATTTACCGACACTTATCAGCATCACGATACGCCCATGTACAACTTGCCTACAATGTCAGCGTATTTATGCATATCGGCGCAGTTTCTTATGCTTATTCTCCACGTCTGTCTTGTAAGTGGCAGTTGGTGTTATAATGAAACGATTGATATGCAGCGCGAACAGTTTACAGCGAGATTTAAAAGGACGGCTAATACGGTGGATTATTGTTCAATTGAGTGTGATATAAGCGGCCTTGAGCCGCCACCAACCTCGTCCGTTCACACATTGTGTGAAATTACGGTGATTTAGATTAGTGAATTTATATTTTACTGTAAACGTTATTTAAGATTGATTGTTTACACTTTACACAGCGCCCTGTGCCAGCTAAAATGTGCGGAGAAAAGTTTCTCAGCTTTGATATAACTCCGTACATACCAGAGATTTTGCATGGACACAATGGATTAAGAAATAGAGTGGCATTGCACTATAAGGCCGCGAATATGGCTGAAATTCGATGGAATGACGAAATTGCGCGGATGGCGACAGCTTGGTTCTATGAATGCCGGAAGTGGGAGATCGATCCATGCACAAAATTTCCACGAGATAGTAAGTGTTCTTATATATCTTAGGAAAATACTTTACGTCTCTATTTTAGTTACAAAATCCTATACTTTAATTCGTCAAAATATTGCATTCTGGAGGAAAAAGTACTTTCCCCAATACTTTTTTACAATAATCATTCGTGATTGGTATATGGAACGGTGGGATCAAGAAAAAACTGCCATTGATGAAAACGGCTTTGTTACAGTATCCTAGTAAGTCATATTCTTCAATCTTAAGTTTACTGTAATACTTGAAACATCTTTATGTACGAACATGTATAGTTCAAATAACTTTACAAATATGATTGGAGCTTTCACAACTGACATGGGGTGCGCCGCTGGCCGGTACCAGGACGGCTTTGCGGTTGTATGCAACTATTACAGCACACAAGAGCAAAGTGATGCAATTTATCTGCACGGTGCACCGTGCACTGTTTGTCCACGACATCTGCCTTTATGCAGCCTCGCCTTTGAATATTTGTGCACAGCAGGTTGTCCGACACAACATTTTTCAATACACCACGAATTCGAAGCTAATTTAAATAATTTTACTATCATTTTTGTTGTTGCATGAATCTTGTCTCATAAGGTGGCAATACTATCGCTGTGGTGTTTTTAACGATTCTGATGCCATTTCTTGTGATTTATATTAGTTAATGTGAACTAAGATATTGTTAAGAATTTTGATTTTTGGATACTTACTGGTACAGGATTATCCGGCTCCGCGTTTAATGGTGTTCGATCTTCTGGGAGGAGTGCTATGGCCAAAGCCCTCGGGGGTCTGCCTTGACTTGTTGCACGCAAACAGCGTATCACACCAAATAATGCAATTATTAAAACTCCAACTAACGATAACACAAATACTGCAATGATGTATCCTATAATCAAAATAAAGAAAAAATCGCAATTAATTGGCTGTTACAATATTATTTAAATTGTAATTTTTCGAAAACTAGACTCAACAATCTCAGTAAATACAATTTGTATCACGAGTTGCCAGTATGTAGATTGAAATTCTTATCTATTTTATTATTGAATGTTTGTTGATCGGCCTTCATTAACTGTGACGCATTTTATAATATTCGAAACATCACACAAAGAAAACCAATTTATGATTGCCTCAAGAATAATGGGATAAACGAATTACCAATTTAAAAAAAATTGGTTTTAAAATTCATACAAATACATTTTTTATACATAATTTTCTGGATTTTGTTGTTGGGAAGCTTATGTGTGTTGACAAAACTTGGTAATGTTTTTACACATAAATGATGTTTACAAAAATGATTATCAGACAATAATAAAACATAAGATTTATTATGCAATATTAATAAAAAAAACAAAACCAGCAGACAATTATTAAAACATTTAATTCGCCACTTCCCATTGCAATACAATGTGTACTAAATACTACTTATCTTCCTATTCCACCCACAAGGTCTTTTGTTTTGCATTATAGTATTATAGCCAGACATAAATCTACAACCAAAGAGCCGTATTTCTATACGGCGAAAAGCAACAAAACAGACGGCAATTTTTTTGTTGCATTAAATTGCAACAAGCAATTTGCATAAGCAGCATATACCCGCACCACAGGCACCAGACAGCAGACAGCCGTCCTAGAAACCTATTTTACACATTTGATGACATGAAAATCATATAACAACCAATTAAGGCGCTTATTATTGTTAAAGTGCATCATTGCATCCCTCTCCCAGTTTTATCCACAACAAAATTTACATTTATTTATTCTAAATACAGT
>JANSTS010006143.1:10808-23733 GCA_026546915.1 Sylvicola fuscatus | reverse complement strand
TACAAGATTAAAGGTATACGCAGATGACTTGCTTACAACTTACTTCTGCATGCACATTTGTATAAAATGTTACGACATGTAGTGCTCAAGATTGCAATCACGTCATGAAAGTTTAATGTTCGTGCAAAAGTTTAAATTAAATATTTTATTTACTTTTATATTTAAACTGCATTGCAATAACGTGCAGTTTTACTGCTGCGGGCTGCAAGCGTAGTTCCAAATAAATTACTTGGGTACATGGACAAATAATTATCGGTGTGAACAATATTAATAACCGAAAGAGCTTTGAATAAATGAAGTGAAAGAAAATGGGTAATGCACAACTCACAAGTTTAACGATTCGCAATGTTATTAATGATTTACGAAGGCGAACTATTATTATTTGGAAAATAACTAACATTTTGGTTAGTCATAAACAGCCAGCGTTATATTGTGGTCAGAGTGTTGTGTGTAGTGTTTTGACACATTTCGCCAAATTCTCCCATCATTATATTGTTTTTCTTTAATTGCATTTTTCGAGCAACATGGTTGCCAAATGCAAAAGTTAATTAATAGTACGTTTTAATGAAAATAAATCAAGATGTCAGTTGCAGAAAATAATTCAAGCCACTCTTATGGCACGGCCTATGATGATTTGGCTCATATCCTGAGAAGTATACCATAACTGAATTCAAATTTCTTGTTTTTAAGAGATAAATAGTTAGATTTTTAATATTCAAAAAAAAAAAAATTTAAATATGCACTCAATCACAAATTAATATTCTGCGATGGTTTAGTGCATATATTTATGTACATAAAATAGTTTGAAATTAGTATTTGGGCGCATGCGAGTAAATGCAAAATAAATCCCATTAAATTCAATAAACTTTTGCACAAATCACAAACAAATGGTCCAAACCAGTCACAACTCTGCGAAATTAATTGCACATTTAGAACTTTGGCATCAAATACCATGAATACGAGAAAATGCAATCGATGTATAAAATGAATAGAGGAAATTATTTAATAAAATACCTACTTAATTAAGTTGGGCATTCACAATCAAGGCTGCATAATTTGCTCGTTGTCAATAGTAAAATTTGCACCGAATTTACAGCGAAACGCGTTTTGGCAATTGAGAGTGTCGAAAATTGCTACATTGTTTACATTGCTATTAATAAATATATTATACTCGTATGCACATCGCACAACAAACAGTGGCAGCACAACATATTGCTTTAATAGCGGTGCAAACATTTATGTCAACACTTTCATTCGGGGCCACTTGTCGGACGCTGACATAAAATGTTACAATTGCTTTTCTTCCATCTATCTATAGATGTGTACATTGTGTGAAGCCAGGTAGAATTGCATCCGACCGCATATTATAATTGCCCAACTCGACTCCACTTCCACCCACCAATAATTGATCTACCCTGCCACACAAAGTTAGAAGGCTAATTAAATTTGAAAACCTCGCCCTAGTTGTATCCGGTGCTCCATCGTAATAAGCCAGATCCTGAGCGCAGTGTGTCCAAAATTCGTGCATTTTATGACATAATCACACCGTTAACTCAGCTTACGAATCCGAGATTAAAGGCAAATTATTAAAGTATTAATTTAGGCATACAGTTTTGGCACAACAATCTAATTTAAATAAGCGAAAAAGGATTAAGTTAAAAAAAATATATAAATGATGTTTACAATTTTGTTTCCATTCATATAAAGGTAAATCTAAATTGTAGTCATAAATTATTTAGCAGGTGTTTGAACATTTTTTAATCGTTTTGTAATTCTTCTCGCACAGATATTCGCTTGCGCTGTTTCCTGCGCCTCTATTCACTAGGTTAGCGGCCTCACTATTTGAACACTACCATATACATATGTGCAGTTGGAATTTACGACACTTAAAGCTGTGATTTTCATATTTCTAATTGTATTATAGTGTAAGTGTAAAATGAATGCATGGTTCATGCGGAAATCACTGTATAAATGTTAGGTAAAAGTGCACAAGTATAAAACAACGACAAATTACTTAAAAATACCAGCATACAAGTATGTTAAATGGGAAAATTGGAGGGACACATTTTTAAACAAAAGCAGGTCACACAAGCATAATGAATCATAAAGTCTTTTAGGGTAACTAAAGCGAAAAAATAGTGCATGTTCGTTTATTTAACGTGCCCGTATGTATAGCAAAGTGCTTTTTCGGGGCAGCCAAGAAACTCTCTAATGGACGGTTAATTAAGCTTAAACTGTTTTCTGCTTATCTGGAACACTTTTTACATTAAAAGCTCGACAGAATAAAAGAGGCGGTTTATAAATCCTGTAATTCCCATGCTAAACACATTCACAAATTTCATATAATGTTTGCAAAACATATATAGACATTTCACTACAAAGGGAGGACTTCACAACAACGAGACACGTATATTTCATGGCCTAATTTCTTGGACAGCCTATGATTAATCCGCCATCACATTGCTGCTGTTGTGCAAAAATTTAATTTAATATTTCATCTGCACTCTTGAGGCCCAGGGCAGAAAGCTTTGGATATGTGCAAATCGAATTAATTGTTAAAGTACAAAATAGCTGTCAAGCAGTGGACTGTGAACAATGAACATCAAGCAATCCTTTGATTGCTTTTTACTTGTTACACAATATTTATTCTTTGAATTTCTACTAGACAGTTATTTGAGCAAAATTTAAGATGCAAGAAGATGCATTAAACAAATAAAAACAGCTAAGTGAACTAAATTCTTTCAGAAAACTGCAATATATTTTTGAATAAAAACATTTTCTAAAGGCTCATGTGCAACAACAAAAACATCCAACTATACAATTTCGCAGATATTTGAGGATTTTATTAATTAAATTGCAATTTCATTTGATGATGTATATTCAATTCAATTTTATTTAAAAAGTGAGAATCAATAAAAATGTTATTAAATGTCCCAAACTTTTTGTCTAAATAATATATACGAAAAAAACGTGTTATTCTCTTGAAACTTTTTTATTTCCAACCTTTCAAATTTATCTGATGCATTTCAACCCTTCGGAAACAAAGTGAAATTGTGCAGAAAAACGTAACGATGATTAATTAATATTTCGTGAAATGTCCTAACGAGAAGACTCATAGGGAAAATCAGATATAAAATGTTGTGACAACGAGGATTTTTCAGAGATGCGGAAAAATTCAAGAAGTTTAAGTATTTACTGTGTCAGCTTATTTCTTATAAACAATGATGTATTTTTATTTTTTTGTAAATAATAATCTATGCCTTCAAACCAAAAAGTTGTCTTCTGGCATTTCATACAATAGAAGAAAGCATTTAATCAGGATGTGTACCGAAATACAACAATGAACCCAAATAAATAGATCAATAGTTCTGGAGTGGCTAAAAACATACAACATACTATATTTCTACCAATTTTCAGTACAATTGTTTGTATAAGTAAGAGTATATTTCGTAAAAAACATAATATACGAGTATGTTGAAATATGAACATATGCTGAAGTAAAAATCAGCATAGATATTTATTGAATAAAATAACGTACTAATATTTAAGGATAAACTCACTCAAACAAAATCAGGTTTATGTTAATTTTATGTGCTCAAACTGATTTCAAGCATATAACAAAAATATTCGTATATTTAATAATTGAGTACAACTTTCAAGTTAGGACTGCATTCTAACATTATAATAATTTTAATCTCAAAAGAGCAAAAATAAATGTTAAAGTACATATTATTATTTTAATGTAAAAAAAAACAAATTATAATTAATTAAGATTATCCTATATCAGTTGCAAAAAGCTTTTTATAGTATTATATGGTGATAATCCTTCTTCGACCATTTAATGACGTCTAAGCAGAGGTAGAGGGAAATTTACCCTTTTCATTCTGGCAAAAGTGTCAAAAATGTATTCATTCTTAAATTTCAAAACGTCATTTCAATTCTGTATGAACGCATTTAAATCTAAAGTGAGTGATGGATGATTCTTGTTGGTTTTTTCGTGGTTTGTCGATGTTTAAGGTATGACTTTGCCAAAATGGCATATTACAAGCTTCAAAAAATATAAAAAAATCTTCAAAAAATTATCATTAATCTAAATTTAAATTAATGGCACGAAAGGTAAATCCTGCTGCTAAGTGCTAACCTATCTCTCACTAACTGTAAATGAGGTAAGATCGCATAGCGACAAAACCGAGAGCGCTGAAAATGTTGAGGACGATAAGTTGACAGTGCAATGAGAGTTATGTCAACTTAAAAGTATCATAACAAAACACACAGAAAGTGACATTTCCGTAGAAGATATAACACTCGTATAAGCAAAACGCTTATTCCAAAGTGAAATATGTGTGACAAGTATATCCGGTCAACTATATTGTACGTGTTATCCAATGATACCTATGTTAAATATGTGCACATAAAATGAGATTCATATTATGGTTGCCAGGGGCTACCTAATGCAGTGACATAGCACCACTTTAATCTGCATCCAATGCCGGGGGAAACTGCATAAAGGTGCACTATCTCCATTTATTTGATTGAATGCACTTATGATTGATTTTTTTCAATTCATTTATTTTCAAATAATTCATAAACGTGCAAAATAATTGGGTGCAGTGGTGGCAATTGCGACAAACTTCACCTTTTAACAAACTCGCCTTGAGATATTGCGATATTCCAATGAATGCCGACCATGGACTATCTGCAAAACCTCATTTCCAACAATGCACATCACACGAGTACATTTATAAACAGCGCTATACAATTATGTATATCAAATACATGAATACATCACAACATACGTGAATAAATTCTAAATACAAAGTGAATTAAATGTAAAAATAAATGTAAACTGTACACATTTCATTAATTAACGATAAAAGATCTCCCCTAGTCATGTACGATTTGTACTCTTCAGTGAGTTTTGTGTCTGGTCGATGTGGCAAATTTAATGCATGTTTTATTTAAAAAGTGAACATGAAAGAAGCGGATGAAGCTAGATAAGATGTGGTGACAAAAAAAGGAAATCGAACTTGTATCAGTGTAATTATTATCGTCTTTTCGAATCAATGGTTTAGCAAACATTTAATTTGCCGTGATGAATGTATAGAAAAGTCACCCTAAATATTTGTCAGTTGTCACATTCTCATAAGGAAGAAGACATTCAATTATTTTTTAGCAAATCTAAATCATCTTATGTGTTACCTGTAACTTTACATAATAATATAATGTATATCGGAACAATTACTTTAATTTAAACTACTAATGTTTCGTAAAATCAATGTTATGTACAATTTTAGAATATTTATACTACATTTATTAAACAAAGGGTTTTTGCCTGTAGGGCAAAATATATGAATTCGTTGAAAATAAACGTCGTACATTTTTGCATCATGTCAGGATGGCCGAGTGGTCTAAGGCGCTGCGTTCAGGTCGCAGTCCACTTCTGTGGGCGTGGGTTCGAATCCCACTTCTGACAAATCTTTTTTGTTTTTGTTTTTTTTTTTGTTTTAGTTAAACGATCTCTTTTATAAATATAAGATAAATTTTTTTTTTAATAATTAGTTTTTTTTTTTATCGGATTCATTGGATTAGCGGTAATAAAAATAGACATAATTATAAAGATTTAACACGTCAGTGCATTTGTTCAACAAACGTCTACAAAAAAAATAAGCTGAGATTAGCAAACAGTGAGGACGCTTGAAAGCAATTAATTTTAATCCCTGCCAAATATAAGAAGTAACAACAAGGCGAATCGTGAAAAGGTGACTGCAGGGCGAGAAGGGTTGGCTGAGAAATGAAATGAGGCATTCACTATCAGCTTAGCATTTTACCAATTTTCGAGCATTTATAATTCAGAAATGCTCTAATGCGTGGGCAAAGTACGAATAATGCGAAAAATGGACAAGAGAACTTTGGAAAGGTTTTATTGCGAATAGACGATGGATAATGAATAATGTTTGCGAATCTAAAAATCAACTGAGATAAGCTGTGAGTATATTAAATTGATAATTTTTGCTTATTCTCAGACAACTAATGGTATAATGTTTATAACATTTCTTAAACAAAATTAATAAAACATTTCATTAAAATAAGCTTGTTTTGGATTAAATTGGAAATATCTTTCGAATATACAAGTATATTACTTTTAGGTAGAATGTTTATTGTCAGTAATTATACATATGTTATGTCTATAAAGACATTAGGTGCACAAGAACGACAAAAAACATTTTTTCCACTTAAATTAAATCTGCTTTGAAGTGATGATATCTTATGTACCTTACCTTCAAAAGGCGAAGATAAAATCCTCTTAAAGGAATGTAAGCACATAAGTACCGCTCATACATTGTGTTTAAAATTGTCAAAGATAACTTTTTGAAGTGAAATTGGAACTAACAAGAGTAATTATTTACATTAATCCCTTTTAGGCAAATGGCAAGTTGACGTAACAATATAGAAAACGCATGTGGTTAAACGCAGATATTTACATAGACAACAACTTTTTGAAACATAATTAAATTGCGAAATATTAAACTGGAACATGAGTACTTTATGAATGTGTCAATAAAAGCATCGTTGAGTCGAGTCGCGGCGCACATATCAAAACTGCAGTAACTAACATATGCAACAGCAGAAAATGGCAGTTAATGTTTACATAGTGGTTTAAAGGATGTTCATAGAAATTTTGGTATTTTGTAAAATAAAACAGGAAATTAATTAATTCAAATAACCATTCTGAGTCATTTTGTTGTTTCTACATTGTTAAATGTTGCCAAACAATGCTTGGAATGGGACTTGGAATGTATTCGCAATTCACATTGTTACGGTCCTGAAACAACATTTTAATTTTGAAATAATAAACGAAAACTGGAAATGTAAACAAACACGGACCATCAACAAAAAGTGAAACGATTACACCCTGAATGCCTGTTTTTATTATTGACTGCTTATTGTATTTGAAATTGATATTTTTTTAAAAGATACATATCAAATTTTTAGGCATAAAACCGGCATAAAATTGCTGCGTCGATATTTAATCATTTGGAAATCAATTGCAAACTGTTTGGAATAAACGCATATAACCTTAAATCATCAACCAAAAAAAAAAAAATGATGCAAAAATAAATAACATAATTTCCTCTTCATTCTAAAATCTGAAACGCTTTCAATCCTGTTTTATTCATCGCCTCGTGTCGGAAAAGCGCTTGCCACACATAGGTACAGAAGGGAAATCAGTTTCCGATTGAAAGGGGAATACAAACACACTATACAATATACATACATGTGACACGCATACTATGTGTATAATGTTGTTGTGTCCTCCCAAGAATTGAAGACGATCATATTATAATAATAACACAAAATATTTAGAAACATGTAATGAAAGGAAATTCAATATTCGGATGTCTTCATCGCTTTAGAGTTTTAAGTCATCATGTTTGACCACATGGAATTTGAACAATAGCATCTTTCAGATCTGTTTCATAAACTTCGAAAAGAATTTATTGAATATATTGAAAGTTTTGTGGTTAAAGTTTCTAAAGTATATGCTATATCTGCATGTATTGTCTAAAAGTCGGATTTAAAATTTATGTAAAGGAGAATATTTGTTAACCTAATGTTGTAATTGGTGACTGAAACTAGTATTGACGGAAAATTTGCAAGTTATTCATTTGAAGTGAGATGGTTATACTCAGTAGTATATGTTTCCGGGACACAAACAACAGTAAATTTAGCAAGCTTTAGGTGTGGTGAATATTTCAACAGTACAAAAAAGCGAAAAGCCGCGACAACAACCTCGGTGAAATTTACAAGCTTATGATTAATTATGTACAAATTTCCCTTTTGGGGGGTGGGCAAATAAATCGAATTTGTTACATCATAATTATTAAAATGTTTTTAAATTTTCAAAATATTATTTTATTTAAAAACATACTGTGTAATTTTTTAAGGATATTTGGTATAACAAGAACTAAAAAAAATGAAGAAACTATAGCGCAAAAAAAAAACAGTTCAAAAAATTCATACAGTAATAGGGATTAGCTAAATGATGATTGGATATTTATGACAGGATTAGGACAGTAGATCCAAATGGATTTCTGACTACAATTTCGGAGACATCAACTTCAAATAAAACGATATAGATAGATTCTCCTAATTCATCATTTCGTGTAGTGCGACAACGCCGCCGCCCGCAACTTCAACATAATCAGTTTTATTTTTATTTAAATGCAAGACACTCGCGGTATAATAGAAATATTTGAAGAAGAAAAGCAAGACCGCAACGACCGCAATAGTACATTCAGCGTGTGTTTCGAACTGTAACACCATTTGCATAATTATCATGTAAATTGAGTCTTGCCATGAGTGAATTCATGGTACGTAAAAAGTCTCGTTTATTTTACATTTTTAAATATTATCTCTAGCGAATGCTATTTTTTGTACAAAGTCTTAAAAGGCCTAATTATTTTGAAGTAGAAAGAATGCAAACGCACTCAAAATACTTTAAACATCAAATAAATTAGATTTAAGTTCATTTTCCATAATTTTGATCTGCTCCAATTTATTAGATTCGGCATAAAAAGGACGGTAGCTATATTTACAATAATAAATCGTTACATACGAACCCTTACCAAGTCATAAAAAATATAAAGAGTAATATTGTATATATATAAGGAGTGACATAAAAATGGCTGACTCCAGGAACTAAGGTGCTGACACAATGTTAATACAAATATTTTACGATCATTATTATTTTAAGACAAGGTATTACGTAATTTTTAATTTAACAATATTAATTGACGAACACTTTCACAACACATCAATTCACAAATTTATTAAACGGCCGTTTAATTATTTTAATCACAACTACAATAAGGACGATTGAGTGTGCTACGACGAAGTGTTTCCGGTAGCTAGACCCCAAGGTGAAATTATTTCAAACAAGCCTTCTCATCGACTCGGATAAACTAACCTAAACTTTCTTTTATACCCGATTTTCTCACGTAAAGCATATCCCTTATATGTATAAATGTATGTATGTACATGAAACATTCATAAAATCGTAAATAGTCTAAAGGAAACTAAGTAAACATCTCAAAATAATGAGAGTAGCGCCAAATATTTTAGTAACGGTGAGTGATACAAACTGTGGGGGCTTTTTCTAGGAAAAGTATAGCAACGCTTCTGAACCTTCGAAAAAGCTTTGTGCATGCGAAAGCTCTTCAAATTAAGCTTTCCAATCAATAATGGAGTTTTTTTTTACATACGAAATTGTTTCATTAAGTTATTGATATGAATTTTATATAAAGCTATCAATGATTAAATACATGAACAGTAAAAACTATCAAGGTTCAGCCTATTCACTGCGATAATAAATTATTATATTTAAGTTCCACTTTAATGTGTCAAAGACAACTAAAATACAGCAGAATGACAAAACTGGTGATACCAGTATTTAACTCAATTCCATAATATACTGTCAAGAATAAATTTATAGTCACTTGATTCATAAAAAGTTATTCGGAATAAATCGTTCTGCTAAATCGCCTGAGCTTTCAATAATTCTATGAAAGTTGGCCAAAAGTTATTGCAGCATCCAATGCCGGTGATGAATATACAATATATTCAGAGATTCAAATTAACTTCCCATAAAAAAACTAACGAAGTTGTTTGTAGAGTCCTGCGAGACTATATCACAATCAAAACGAACCGCAAAGAACAGCCGGCGCTGTATCGAAAATACATTCCATTTTAGAATATTGGACAATGTCGACCATATGAAGCAAATGCATGTTTCGTACGATATGAGTATTTTCTATCAAGTTGATCAGTAAAACATCTCACAACCAGATAATGATACACAACAAAACACAATCTACAGCCGCATTCAAATAATTGATGACCGCAATGCGAGTGGCTATCGACATCATGTACCCAGACATAATATCCTTGGACGATACCATTGAAGGCAACACAAGCAAATATTTAGTTTGAACCGGAAACTCACCTGAATATGAGGAAGATAGAGGAGCTGCAGAAGCTCGGCTTTCTCCCGTCCGAATTTGTATGCATTCGTCGATGTTAGCACATTAATTGCATCACGGCACCGTGACACAGCATCGCCAGGTGGTGCCCGCGATGGCGACATAACGGTGCAGCTTATGCGATCATAAAGCTGTACGCGGCAATGACAAAAGACACAAATTTATGTTCAGCAAAACTTAAAAGAGCACACTTTTTGGAACGAACCTGCAGTAAAGCATGTAGTTTTCCATCCCTAAGCATGTCTATGAGCACGTCTTGATCCACAAACGAGTCCTGCAGTGCGTGTATGTCGTCCAATGAGTCAAGTACACGCTGTACTGCTTCTAGACCGGCCTCTTCGTCGGCCCATTCATTTAAACTCTCTGACGCAGTACCGACGACCACTTGAAATTAATGGAAAAAAATCGCATAAAACGCATACACCACACACACACTCACACACATGGTTTTAAAAATGCAATAAAACATCCGTACGGGCGTATTTTATTTGACATACTTGCGTCTGTATCAGCACCACAAAGTGGATCCATGGCGATGCCACCAGCAACTGCTTGAACTGCACCCTTAAGTTTTCTTCGAGCATTGAATCGCTTTAATTCTTCGACAGTGTCGCCTAAATGAATCCTTTGCAATTTGTCACGATCCTGGTAAAACATTTCAAAGTTAGCAACAACCACGAAGCGCATGAATATACAACACGCATATTAAACGTATGCATGTTAAGGTTTCATAACGTTGTATATTTGATTACCCTCATCCAAGGATGCTCGAGCACCTCATCTATGGTAGGTCGGTGATGGGGATTGGGGGCCAGCATTTTCAGCACCAGATCTTTAGCGTTGGAGGAGATACACTTCCACTCAGGTGACTCAAGCTGTGTTTAATTAATTAAAGGGTGTAATTGTAAATTTGCTTCATCATAAAATATTCAAGCTTTTTTCCGTACAAATACATATGCAGCTGCCGGAATACGAAAGCATAATGTAATCATGATTATCATCACACACCACTTTATTTTAATGCGCGTATACATGGGAATATGATTTATGACGCATGTATTAACTTCGTATTAACGCAAAGCTGTGTATTATGCAAAGAAGAGAATTCATCTTACCACGACACGGCCACGAGCAATTGAATCTTGCAGACGTTTGCTGGAACCCAAAAACGGAAGTCGTCCTGACAACAGTACGTGTAGCATTATGCCAGCACCCCAAACGTCGCATGCTTTACCGTAGGCACGTCTGGAAACAACCTCTGGAGCTATATAATGTGGACATCCGACACGACCTTTAATAAAACAACAATGTATGTATATCTTTTGCATTGTGATTTCGATTGCACAGTTGGAATTGAATTAAACAAGTGCGTGGCAGTTATGTAAAAGTGTTTATTCGTTCGTGTGTCTTCAGTATTCAGTACGTGAGATATAATATTGTATCACAATACCACCGAGTTACCTTACACTCGTCACTTAAGTATGTTGCTAAGTACATCTATACGGCTAGAATCTATTACATCCTATAATGTTCATGCACAAGACATTCATAGAAAGCAGGTCAAGTTTAGGTTTCATCATGGCTTATGCAAAATTGTTTGAAATATAAAACAAAAATTAACAACATGGTGGCAACTGAAGACCAAATTATAAGCCAAATCTTCCATCTCATGTGTGCATAAAATAACCTTTTTTACATCAGCCTTGCATTACTAAATATTTTTTTGATAAAACTATATTTTTGGTTGTACCGTTTAACTGTATTTTGTAGATAAAAGATAGATTACACTTAAGTATTTAGAATTATACAAATTATCACAGACTTGATTTTTAAAAATAAAAAATAGACAATATAATAAAACCTCTCAGCTAATTAATTTTTATTTAATTTCTTTGTTTGTTTACAGAACCAACCCAAGTAAAAAACACAGGCTCATACGAAATTGAAATTTATTCTCGACGGCATGGCATTTTTTCACGTCTTTGTTTCATTTGTATTCTTTGTTTCGATCTCCCTTGAAACAGCAATTTAAGGGAAACCACTTTGACAAATGGTAGTTGCTTAAAAAGAGCCGTCGTCTTTGAAAGCTGTATTAAAAGTAACATGGCGACCGAATTAGTTAGCTTAGTTATTAAGAAAACAATATTAATCGTTGAATAAACTAAATTAAAATAATAGAAAGAAAATTTATAGATAAAAGATTTACAAAATGTAAAGATTGCAAAATAATTGTATTTGCTTTCGTCGCTTACAAGCCAAAGTCTCAACCGACATTTATTGATTCGTTCGAATTTCGTCCGGTGAGATTTTATGTGCTTGTACATAAACGGAACGGAAAATCATCCCTAGGTACTAGGTAGTCACATGAAAAGTTTACAAACTTATTTGAGCTCAGTATTTCTTTGAGAGCTGATATGGAAAAACATGTTTGCTGAACTGCTCAATAGGAACTATTCCGTATATTAATCTTATGTAGTTTTTAGAATTTAAATTATAATAAACGGCGAGACTATTGCATTAGTTTTTGCAAAAAAGGAGCAAATATCCGTTGAAACCATATTTACAAATATTTATCATAGTTTTCATTTTAAGTAAGTGTGCAAATATAGAATAAGTAGGATGCACCTTAGGCATTTTGACAACTTAAGAGAGCTTATATAATTTTATGTCAAATGAAAATAAATTCATGCGATTCAATTAAAATAAAAACTGTGCAAAGGTGTGGTTCAATATCTTCCTATATTTGTGAAGATCCGTGTTAATTCTAACAATAAAACATCTAAAAGTAATCAAAACTTCTGGATAAAAACAGATATTAAAAAAAAATTACAATTTAGCTAAAACAATGATTTACCTATTCATACCAATTTATAAAAAAAGACTAA
>JANSTS010006142.1:0-23747 GCA_026546915.1 Sylvicola fuscatus | reverse complement strand
CGAGAGCCGTGTACATAGAAAACTGATTCATGCCCACCAAAAAGAAAAATCTGGTATTTTGCTAATTTATTATTGTTTAAGTTTCATTTGACCACATGAAACAAATATGATTTAACTCGCTATTTCAATATTATGGTAAAATTTAAATATTAAAAAAAAGTAAAATACGCAAAATAAAAATTTTAATTAATCACGCAATGTTAAAACTTAATCAGTTAAAACAGCGCAAAAAGCAAACAATTTGTTTATTTAAAAGAGGCATTTTAAAGACGTCACTGCACATAAACATAATGTGATTAATGATTATAAGTTGGCGGTTAAACCTTAATCGCCTAACGACGCAATTTATAAATTTCTTGTTCTTTCGTTCTTGGATTGCAGTTGGCCGGCCGGTTGAAGAAAATTATTTAAGTTTTCGCTTTTAATTTGAAAACACTTAAACAACAGCACCCAAAAAAAATAACAACAATAAAAATAGCATTATATAAGAATACAACAATTTATGTTGCGACGCAAAATGTGAGAGCCTTGAATGTTGCCCAGCACAACGAGCGGAGTAAATAATCTGCGTACGTTCAAAATGACACACATTTACGCACAAAATAGTATTTAAAAACACATTTTTCGCTAATAATAGTGACGAAAAAGTGATAAAACAGATAATTGCGCCTAAAAACTGGCTATAGCATAATTTATTGCGCATAAAAAACACATCGATGTAAGATTATGTACAAAAATATTGTCACACATGAACACACAACACACGTTTTCCCTCACTTAATGTAACAGCACAAATATTAAAATTCAACAAGTCAGAACATAATTGTAAAAATACTTTTCATTAAAGAGAACACAGAAAAAGAATCGAGGACAACCACCTTCAAAGATGCCGGGAATGCGTCTGCTTTGTCCGTCACAGTTATAAGACTGAAGTCTATTCAGCGAAGCGGCAAGTTTGCACATAAAATGCAATAATTATACATACATATGTGAGCATATAAGCCATAAGCGGTTGGTTTTAATGGGAGAGATTTCGGAACCAGCTCGCGCTCGTCGCTATTTACTTGTGTATCACGAGTGGAGGGGCTGAGGCCACAGAGTAGCAAAAACGCGGCGAGCCCCTCGTCCGAATCCGGCTTCATTTATTGCGACGCAATCAACATACCGGCCGCTTCAACCAGGCGAGATGGCTATATGGCCGAACGTCGACTACGTGGGGAACGGCTGTGTGTGCGCAGGCGTCGCGCCTCTCCAACATAGCGCGTTTACAAGATATAGTGGATACACGCACGCCCCACCGCAGCTATGGCAACCAGCCACACGAGTTGTGACGAGAACATAATTACAAATTACAATCCAACTTCACAATTCGCGTATGTGAAAAAACTTTGCGACGCAATCACAATTCACAATAGAACACATTTTTTGCAGCAAAGACGCATGGGGGTGAACACCATGAAAATAAGAGCACATCGAAAGATTTGATTTGGATCGGCACGAGCGCGTCCGCCAGTCAATGTCACTCGCTGACAAACAAATTTTGGTTACTTTATTGCGTAGCAGGACGACACGTGCCGCAAAATATTCTTTGACTTCGCACAAACTTCGCACATTTACCAGTTACGTTAAAGTCTTTTGGTAGATGCGATACGTTTCGTATAGCGAATTTATTGCGCAGTTCTGTCGTCACTCGTCAGTGCTTGAGTTTATGCAAAAGCATATAACATTGTGTTTTGTTAGAATAGAATTATGCTGACATATAGTTTAAACAAAAACTAGTGCAAAATGATGTTAGACAAAGGAGGTATTCCCTAATAACATAAAAAACTGTTAAAATTAATTATGGAAAAATGGAAAAATAAATTATATTAAAATTTGAATATAAAAAAACTGATTTTTTTTTAATTCTCAATATACAAAAAGTTCATGTAACATTAACAATTGATTTAAACATTAGTAATTGACTAATGATTTTAAAAATATATAAAATAAACATAAAATTAATTTATGAGACAATTGAACACATAAACTTTAATATCGTTTCTGAAATGTATGAAAATATAACCAGTTTGCTTTCATAATCCAACAAATCTAAATATGTTGCATAAAAACCCATACCACTTTAATTGTCAGATAGAAGACATCGCGGCGTTTTATGAATGAACCCATACTCTGACGCTAGAACACGCTTGTTTATGTTGCCCAATATAGGGTCCGGATTTCTTTTAAAGCCGTAAATTCGTTTCTTCGTTTTCTTACGATCTCCAATTATTGATCAGCGCAATTTATTAGCATACAATTAAGCGAAAAACAAATTTTTTTTTTAGAAGCAGTAAAATGAACAATAAGACACAAATATAGAAAAGGAATTTGCAAAATCGCGACACAAATAGGAATAATTTAATAGCAAAACTAATTTTTTTAGACTACAATAAAAAACCGTCCTAAAATCCGATCCCCAAATAAGACTTCGTCTTATGAACATTTATTAGTGAGATATTTAATCTCACTAATAAATGCTCACACTGATAAAAACCATTTTGTCTTGAATCAAATGTCAATTTCAGTTGAAATTAAAAAAGTTTGTATGTATTTAAAATATTGATTTCCGATATTTTTCAATAATTATTATATTTTTGAATTAGTCTGCAATAAAAGACGTGCGATAGATAAGACAACTTTTGACTTTGGGATTATCAGTGCTATATGTTATCAGATTTTAATTTGAAAATACACGACCAATGAGAGCGTATAATGTAATTTAAATGTTGAAAGAAGTAATTTGAGAAAAAAAGAAAGTTCCACAGTTGTTGCTGATTGAGTTTAATATCATTTGTATAACTGTATTATTTTCAGCAAAACATATTTGATTGAATTCAATTATACGAAAAGGACTTTAATTCACATTTTAATTGACTTGTAATAATAGGATAAATATATTTAATTTGTTCCATATAAAACAAACTGAAACCTATTTCAATTGTGACGAATAGGTTTGTCGAATTGGGTATTGACTCCTTTTAGATATAAGAAATTTTTATTTAAATTTGATATGGTAACGTTTTATATTTTATATCTCCATATAAATGGAACCGTTTCCAAATTAAATTACCGTACATGACACAAACATTTGATAAGTGCAATTTGTTGCAGTGCATTCTTTATTGCATACAAGTGCAATAAATTTTGAGTATTTTTAAAAAATTCCGCGAGAGATAAGGAAATTTTGTTTACAAATGAGACTAATAAATACTCGTGAATTGTGTTTCACTCGAACTTAAGAACGAGTTTCTACATCAACAAACTTGTCTTTGCATAATTTAAGTTCTAACGATTCTGGTTCATTCTTGAACATTCGACACTTTGATAAAATTGTTTTTTTCATTAACAACTCTCGTAAGTTGATGTGAGTGCGCGTAACGTCAGTCCGTATAAAAATAGAATTAAAATTGGAAGTCATTCAAAATTTGAAACTTTGTGACTATTTGAAAATTGTGAATTTTCTAACTGTACACTTTGTGTAACAAAGGATTTCGATTTGATTCAGCTGTACACGGAAAATGCGCACAATGTGGATGACTGGGTGTACATAAATACATAATCATGAAAAACAACATAAAGACCGTCAAAATAACAACAAGCAATGGCGAAACGCGCCTGTACAAGAAAATATCAGCTGCACAAGAGAGGAAAGCACCGTCCAAGCAATGTCGGTAGCTCAGTGGCAGTCAAAACAAAACAAGAGCCGCCATTGCCAGTGACGTCACAGCTAACGCCAATTCCCGTGTGCAAACAACAATACCACCACAAGAAGTGCCACACATGCAGCACACGATACACATATTCGCGTAAACTCGCATCAAAACAACAATGAAATTCTGAAAAATTGGTCTGCGTCATTGAAATTAATGGCAATTTCGTAATGTCACACAAAACTTACATCAGAAACATAATTTACAGCAATAATCGCGGAATTTACAGCGCACCAAAACTAACTGAATCACGCAAGTACATTGCAGGTAAACAAAAACAACCAAAATGGCGTCCCAAACACAAAAACTCTGCTTCTACCACTTATTGCCATACGGATTGCCAGCATTTCGGTCACTTACCGATTGATTCGGATCTTCCATGATGACCATCTCTTCAATGTCCATTAGTAAAGCAATTTTGGATAATTGTTCAAACGTTAAAATATGTAAAATGTGTAAAATTCGTTGCTCTCTGAATTCAGCCACTCTACAGTCTACACTTGGTCGCGTTTCACTTTGTTTTGATAAATCATAAACATATCACACATGAATGAGGCGCGCGCACACGATCCCAAATAATCGGGGCTTTGAAAATGAAAATGTTTCAGACGCACACAGACGCACCGACGTCCGGAATTAGTTCGTACAAGGTCGTCTTCACTGTATCGTGATTCGTGATGGATAATGACGACACGCTGGTGTGACGCAATTTCATTTGCTGGTCGCTCTAATCATTTTCGAGGTGAATTCCTTTTTCCACCACGAGTGATTTGTGAGTATTTTTTGAGCGCTTCCTCATTTTTTTATTAGTTAATATTAAAGTTAACTTTTCAATTTTTTTTAACTAAAATAAAACTTGATACTAAAAGAAGGGATCAATGTATTTTATAATTAGTCATAAATTAATGAATATTTTGTAATCTGTTCTCGTAAAAATTGATAATGGTTAAGGGGAGAAGTATTTAAATTTCCGGATTTATGCAAGGAACTGCGGATTTATATTGGCTATTAAAGGGTTACTATTTTCTTTGGGTTTAGAGAGGAAATTTTCTGAAAGTGAAAGGTTAGCTGCTTCATATAATAATTTGTGATATTTGGATTTGTTTCTATCTGAAAATGTTTGTCAATTCAAAAATCAGTTAGTTTTTAAACCTTACTTCCAGTTGTTGGAAATTCCTAAAATACTCGTAATTCAATACAAAAAAATACCACTCTTTAAAGACGAAATTCTTATTTGGATGGAGTAACCAAATTACTCAATTTCACAATACTTAAATACGTAAATTCGATGCCTGGTAACCATACTGCATCATAATAAACTCTTTTGGTATTTTTTGCAAACGATAAACTAAGAACTCTCCCTTCATATTAAAATAATTTGTCACTGAAACAGATGACGCCGTTTTCAAATAAGAAAGTAATTTTCTTCTTCAGAAAAAAAACATGGATTAGAAAAAATTCTATTTATATAAATCGTCTTTACATTCTCGACACAACGACGACTTAGATTTAATGTAATAAATTACAAAAACAAAATGTAAAGTTAAGAAAATGATTTGAACTCATAAGATGATGTAAATTTAAGATGATTTGCTGGTCGAGAGCAACGCCAACAATCCACTAGCACCGCTCACAGAGAACATGTAGTTGAAAATGGGCGATGTTGAGCGGAACAAGAAGAAACTGGTGAGGATGACAATAGCCAAGAACAAGGCATTGTTGTAGAAGATGGCGAAAGTGGTGGCCTCATAGTCAGCCACCTCATTCTTCTTCCACAAGATGCGCTCATCTTTCTCCTTGCGGCTCATCTTCTTGTCGTCATTCAACAATTTGTTGACTTCGCGGGTGACGGCATCCTCCCGTTTAACGGCGATCTTGTGCTTCAGTGCAAATTTTGTGTTCTTATATGCCATCGCCATGAGGTAGGTGGCCAGACCGGTGAATGCGACAAAGAACACCAAAGATGAGAGCAAGTCCACCATGTGAATGCGCCAGAAGAGCACTGTAGTTTCAAATGAGGAATTAGTTAACAGTTTTATTTGGAACCTGGATCATATTTGTACTACTTACAGATGGGAAGAGTGGACACGATGAAGGCATTGAAGTAGAACAGTGCTGATGATTTTGTGCTCACATTTCGGCTGAAATCTTGCAGCAAAAGTTCCTCCTCTTTTGTGAAACCCGACGTAGTGGTGGTGTTGCGTTTGTTGGACATCTTGATTTGTATTTATTGGACAAATTCAGGACAATTTTAATTGAAGATTTGAGAGCGGCCGACACGATTCACTTTACACGGTGCTCACACGTCAAATGTTTTTACTTTTGCGGAATTGTCTCGACAAGATTTCTCGTTCACGTCACTACACGTCGGACACGTCGCGTTTGGTTCTTCGACGCGAAAACGATGTCTTTTGAACCCAACGTTTTCCTATGGCAACATCCAATTGTCACTGTTGCTTCTAGTACAATTTGATTTTACAAAATTTAAAAGCCACAGTTAAATTTTTGTATATGTGACTAAAAATGTAATTAATAAAATCATAATACATAAAAAGTTTTTTTATAACAAAAAACTTTCTATTATTAAATAAAAAATTCAATCAATAATTTTCTTAAGAAAGAAAAACGTATAACTGATCTGATGAATGGACTTTTTGGATCTAGGGCATTTATCAGCTGCAAGAAACATATATAGTTGACTCCGAAGTCATGCATTTGTCAATAACATTGAAATAAATACTGTTTAAAAAAAAAAACTGTATTGTAGGATTAATAAAAAAAAACATCTTTTTTTGGGAAATACTATTTTTAATGATGAAAAATTGAATATTTTCATTCAAGAAAGTTCATTTTAAATTTAAAATACAGCGGATTTATATATTTCTTCTCATTCTGTCAAAAAAATAAATACGTATACTGCGAGAGTGCGACGAACGTAATTCTGGGATTAAAGTACATTCTTTATCGCAAATCCTAATTGTGTCTGTAATCTTGCAATTGTAATAAATTTCTTCTCTAGTGAATCTATTTTTAATTTTGTCCAAAATAAAGTAAATCCAGGACAAAAAGATCGTCTAATCTTAATCCTCTGCATTTCAATTTATGATTAAGTGCTATTAACTAAAAGTTTAATTATGCTTCGTCAAATAATACTCAAATCGGTGGAGATTTGTCGACCAACAATGTTGCTCCAATCTCGCGCCATGAGCTCTGCACCCGGAAAACTGGTCAGCATTGATGTGAATGACAAATCAGGAATAGCCACTTTATCAATGAACCGTCTGCCAGTGAATAGCTTGAATCTTGAATTGCTCACTGATCTGTCGGAAGCGCTTGATTTGGTGGAAGAAAACAAAAGCCGTGGCATGATACTGACGTCCAGTGCCAAATCTGTATTCTCAGCTGGTCTTGATATCCACGAAATGTACAAACCCGACCAAGATCGTTTAAAACAATTTTGGACAGCATTGCAAGAAGTCTGGTTAAAACTATACGGATCAAAATACCCAACAGCAGCTGCAATCCATGTAAATATTCAGATGTACTATTAGATTTTATTTACTTTAAATATTATCCATATTTCAGGGCCACGCTCCAGCTGGAGGATGTTTGCTTTCTATGTGCTGTGAATACCGTGTAATGTGCCCGAATCTAACTATTGGGCTGAATGAGACGAAACTTGGAATTGTAGCACCCAAATGGTTCATGGCGACAATGGCCAATATATTGCCGACACGCGTGACTGAAAATGCACTTACTCTTGGAACAATGTTTTCAACAGATGAGGCCTTTAAAATTGGATTGGTAGATGAGTTGGCTGCCGACAAAGCTGAAGCGATTGTAAAATGTGAAAAGTTTCTTGGGCAATTTAGGAAAATATCACCAGAAGCACGCGCTCTGACTAAACTTACTTTGCGATCAAAGGCCATTTCAGAATTAGAGGAATCTAGGGACCAGGATGTTCAAATGTTTGCCTTTGCTGTTAATATGCCACAGGTGCAGAAGGGTTTAGGTTTATACATGGAAAGTCTTAAGAAATAAGTTCCTTTTTTGGAGATTTTTTATGAAGTTTTTTAATAAATAATATTTTAATATAATAATATACTAATCGTCGATTTCAAATTCTTTTTTTACAATATCGCTAATGTTCTGGAAGTCTTCTTGCATGTAGTCGGTAAAATAAGTAATTTCATTGACCTTAGTCCGATTGCGTTCCACTTCACTTTCATTCAAATTATCAACCAGATTCTCAGCCCAACGTCGAGCTCGGCTAACTAGACTATCCTCACGGGCGTCAATCACTTGGCTATGAAAGTCTTTACTGCCTGCAACTAAATTATTGATGGCATCCTTGTCTTCAGCACATTCCTCTAATTCGGTAGGAATTAAATGAGTTTGTCCAGTAGTCGCCATCATAGTTATGTAAGTTGCCACTGCTTCTGCCAATCCATCAGAATATGTAGTTTCACAGTCTCGAAGTTGGACAAAAAGTGCCTGGGCCTTCTCTATAAAATCATTAACCATCGAGTTAACAACATGCCGGAATTGGCTTATTGCATCCGAGACTCGTTCAAAGAGCTGAACTTCATCAAACATCAGAATAGTCCAAGTGGTATCCAGCATTTGCTTAAACTCTTGAAGTAGCAATTCATATCCTTCCATTGCGTTTTTTATTTCTTCACCAGGCTCGCTATCGGTTTTGAAAAATTCTTTCTCAACCGTTCGCAGATAGTTCGTGGCATCTTCAAATATCTGGTTCTTCTTTTTTAAAAATTCCTCAATGATTCTTAATCGAAGACAACAAAATAATTAACGAAATTCAAGCATTAGCTATCGAATCCTTACCGTTGTCCTTTTGCTTGAATTTCGATACGAGCAGCTTCAAGGGCTTCAGTAAACAAGATGATTTCTGCTTGTCTCTCTGCGTGCTTAGCTAGACCAATTTTAAAAATTTGCTGCGTGATTTCAAAGGCTTCAGTTCTGTATTCCTCAATAAGAATTTCGGCATCTTCTCCAATTAATAGCAGAGCGTCGCCGTCTTCGTCTCCAACAAACAAGGAATCAAATAGTTGGTGTTTATTAAGATGCTCCACAAAGCTGGATGAAAATTCGTCGGCGTCTCTTATATCAGCAGCAATGCGTTCCCTCTCCTTTGCTTCTTCTTTTATAGCGTCTTCATATATCTTTATGTCGTCCCTTAAACACATCAAAACAATCTTAGGTTTTTATATTATTTTAAAATCTATAAATACAGGAAACAGACCTATAAATCTTTCGACCTTCAATTCGTTCGCTTTCGTAAATTAAAGAATAGTTGTAGTATTTAAGATTGGGTAGTAAAGCGCACACAAAAGGCCGCATTGGTTCATCTTTATTATTTGTAAATGGATTATTTGAGATATTTATGACATTAAGATGTTTCATGAATATTAAACGTTCAATCTGAAAACAAATAAAGTAATGATCACATTTCTTTCTTTAGTCACAGAAAATTACCCCATCTTTTGAAGAGATACGATTATCTCCAAGGCTCAATATTATCAACTTTAAACATCCATCCAGTCCTTCAATAGTCTCAATATGATTATGAAACAATGAAAGCACTTCCAAATTGACTAACGTATCTAATCCTTCAACTTTCTCAATGAAGTTGAATGACAAATCTAAATCCTTCAACTTAGTCAGCATCTCCAAATTTTCTATTTTGTCAATTCGATTGTAGTTTAACGATAATTTTACTAAATTAGGCAACACCCACAGATGATCGATTCGAAGAATGTTTTGAAACTCCATCCTTAGTGCTGTTATATTTTCGTAATTGATGATTTCTAACTGAGCGAGGCGTCCAGCCTCTCCTTTCGGCTCCTGTTCCCTTATGTGTTTCTCTAGAAGCTCATCATCAATCACGACGGGCTGAAGTTCTCGGTGAATACTGTTTGCTGGTGTCATTTTAGACGCAATTGTGTTTTCTGGAAGGATTGTCTTACAACTGAAGCAGCTGTCTCGAAGTCTGCGTTTGTTTTATAAACACTCAACTGCGATTGCCATGGGAATATACGTTTATATAAAAAAACAAGTAAAGCCGAAAAGTGTTTTTATATAAAATCAATAGCCACTGAGTTTTTTTAATTAAAATGGTTGTAACGATTTCTTTATTCACTGTAATGGTTAACAGCTAACGCCTTAAAGGTTTTTATGAATTTATGTTTAATTATGTAAGATGATAAGCAATTTTGCTTTACTTAAGACTTGCTATAAATTATATATAGGATATAAGCTAAACCTTGGCGATAAGTTAAAGATCTGAAAGGGATTCCTATTACTGATTTAAAGAACAACTTTTTTTAGTGATTATATCGTATAGAAGATTTTCTTGAAAAAGTCAATAATTCACAACACGAATATAAAAATTATTTAAAAAAAATGATGAAGATGTACAAATATTTACATAAATAGATTGAAACCCTGAAATCAATAATCGACTGTAACATCAGACATAATTACTTCCAAACAATGTCATGACCATGAAAATAATAGCGCCGGTAAGTGCGTCGGAGATCAGCTGGCAGCTGTCTCTTTCGAATGCGTAAGGGTCACATAAACCCACTATGGTTCTATAATTACAGCATAAAAATCTATTATTGATGTATGCCACATGTCCGTCTTGTACGAGTATATGAACAATAAATGGTCCGATGAGAGTTATGACTGAATAAATTGAGCTTTGCCATGCACATTGAACGAACACTTTCTTTTCTTACAATTTTTGTCCCGATTAGATTGTGTATTTCGGCGACTATTCCTAAAAAAAAAAATTAACGCAATGGGAAATATTATTGCATAAAACCAACATCCACAATCGCCACAATTGCGTGTAATTTTCAAGTAACATAAACCTTATCACAATTCATGATCTTTAAACTTCCCCTCCTATAATTACCATAACATTTTAAGTGGGCAACGTCTTGAAGTTGAATGACCACATATTCAAATTAGATTTTACGAAACTAATGTTTTATACCCTTAATTTTTATATGGATCTAACGTCGACTCTATACATAACACAATCCAGCCTGCATCAGGCATATTAAACCTATTCTTGAGTAAT
This sequence comes from Sylvicola fuscatus, assembly GCA_026546915.1. Lineage (NCBI taxonomy): Eukaryota > Metazoa > Arthropoda > Insecta > Diptera > Anisopodidae > Sylvicola > Sylvicola fuscatus. Next base: position 12,887 of record JANSTS010006142.1, on the reverse strand, counting down.
CTTTCTGACGGGCCTCAACTTCAGTAATAAACTAGCTGACTTGAATATTCCGTATCAGGTGAACTGAATATTTGCCACCACCTCATTTCCAATTGAAAATGGGAAATGAGCCATATGCTGCAATACAAAAACAAAACTAAGCCACGCGGTTTTAAATTATTTAAAGAACCTAAACTATAACTAACCATTAAATATGTCGTTGCAGGAATTGGCCTAAATCTTAAATCGATTAAATGAGTTGAATTAAAAATGCTTATTGATTTTGCTTTTCTCAATTTTTTTTGCTCGACGTTATCTAAATTACGTAAAGGTGATTTGGCGAAATATCAAAATTGATTAGGATTTCCGAGACCAAGATGGTCATATTGTTGGTTGGTAAACCTTTAGCTCACGCAGTCGACTTGACATTGAACTCTTTGCACCCTTTTTCCGACCGAGCAACCACCCCTTGCTTATTCAATGGTTCAATAATATACAAAAGCATAAAATATTGAGTGAAAACGTCTTGACAGGTGCTGAACTCATGGCTCGTCGATCAGTTAGAGTCATTTTATATAAACAAATGCATTGAGACGAAAGGTGAATAGTTAGATAACGACCATGAGGACACAAAATACTTTTCATTTAAGCGCATGCGCGGCAGAGTAACTATGGATACTAATGAATCAACAAAGCTGCAAAAAGTCTTCCTCTATGATCGAAATATTCATTTATTGTGTCAAAATATTTAGTATTGGTTGTGTTTTTGAAAAACGACAATGATTTTTTTTACTGAATAATTAAAATTGTTTTGATTTTATAATTTAAGGTTGAAGTAAAGATACTTTTAAAACAAATTCTTGAGGTGTGTATAAAGCAAAAAAAGAATTTTGTTCGACAAATCAACATTTATTTCTACTAAGAATTCGATTGCAGCTATAGCGATAGAACTACAATCCTTTTGTATTGTATTTGCTGTGGTTTTTAAATAAAGAAGTGAAATGATTGTTAAAAAGTGAAAATAGTTAGTTATTAAATATTTAAAATACTTTCAAGTGAACGTTAAATGCGACCTAAAACGAATTTATTTCGCTGTTTTCGCGTAGCGTAGCGTCGTCTGATACGTTTTTAATTATCCCGATCCCCTAGCTCAAGTGCCTTTTAGATGTTGTTAAGAAAATGTAAAATACGGTGGATATAGGAGCTCTTGTTCGTGGTTGTGCTATACGAAAAAGGATACCTAAAACAACGTATATTTACACGACAGAAACGAGAATCGCTTTTCTTTACGACTCTTCGTGTGTTCCAGCTTATTGAATTCTTAAGCCATTGAGAAATTAGTATGCATTGCGTGTTGCCAACTACTTTACTGTCATAGTTAGGGTAGTACTCGCGTGCTATAGAACTTTTGGAGGAAATTTTCATCTCCACCCGCGTGACCCACAAATTATACGCGCGGCCTTTCAACGTGATTCTAATTGGCGTACGCTTTAAAATAGACGCGTGTAATGCGTGCCGAGATGCCAGACAAACAAAATGAAGGTCATCCATTATCTAGGACTTAATAAACTTTGTATTCCAGCTCCAGAAAACGTCAACAGTTTCCAGCTAAAAATACAAGGCACCAAGGAGATTTATTTTATGCACGTCAATATACAATAAATAAACTATATCAGCCAACATTAATACCGAAGCCAAGTGCGATTAGTGTTCGACATCAATTGATGTCATTTATTGTGCAACTTATATTGTTGCTTAATTCACTGACAACAAAAGGAAATTACCCCAGATATTACACAATTCGTCATGATAGTGAAGACAATGGGTGTTCAAAAGGTGTCGTTCTTCGATATTAAACGGGGTCGCGTTTAAATCCTTACCAAGTGCATTGGAAATGAACGCCCTAAACACTTTGCGTTGCCCATGTGCCCGAGACATTCTGCTGCTTGGCACATAAAACTTGAGCCAACCGTACGGTTACTTACAATATATATACTTATATACGGTTAATGTGCTAAATACAAGAAGCAAATGCAAGATTTGCGGTCATGAATCGATATATCACATTGAATCAGCTAGGCGATGGCACTTACGGCACCGTCGTGTTGGGCCAGCGCAAAGATACCGGTGAGAAAGTGGCCATCAAGCGAATGAAGCGGAAATACTACTCGTGGGAGGAGGCGATGAGTCTCAGGGAAGTTAAGGTGGGTCTCAAGAAGTAGAGCGATAAATTAGCATTGTTTGATTTATGTGCGTGTAATAAATTGAACTGGAATTTTTGGCTGGTGCAAATTGTAATTAGATTTTTTGAATAGAGGCAGTAAATTTTCATAAATTATGTGAGCCCTAATATGCAGTGAGAAGTTTACAAAAGCTAGTAAATTAATTATAATTAAGAAAAGATATGTTGGTGGCAAAACAATTATGTTTTTTTTTTCAATTTTTGTTTATTTTAATTTTAAGTTCTTAAATTATTATTACTAGCTATAACCATAAATAATATGACAAACTGCGTTTCTTCATTTCTTTTAATTGCATTGGAATATAAATAATTCATTCTTTGGTTTGTGGTAGCACTTACCAAATTTTAATTATTCATTTATATAAATACATCACCCACATATCATTATAGTTATATATAAACTAATTAGTAGCTTTAAAATTCGCGACAAACGAACATTTTCAAAAGACCATTTTTGGAAATTGAAAGTAATCACAAGCTGTATTTATGGCTTACCATGCAGCATCTGGTATTGAACTTTTTCCCATATAGAAAACCATACGGTTCTGTATCACAGCCACCAAAGCAATTACTTCCTTATTAAGATATCTTGGATTTAGCGCATGCACATTGCACGCCTGCAATTGACATGATGAAAGTTAAAACTAATTAAAATATTTGGCAAATTCTATTTGTAAGTTGTTACCAATGGGATATTTCCATTACGCTTACTTGTGTGTTTAAATCAAAATTAATAATCGATTGCATTTTCTAAGTTGTTCAATTAATGAATTAATCACTTTTTACATAAAAGATTATGAGGATTTTTGCAATAACATTTTATGAAACATTTTCAGTCCTTAAAAAAGTTGTCACATGCCAATGTGGTGAAGCTGAAAGAAGTAATTCGAGAGAATGATGTACTTTACTTTGTGTTTGAATTCATGAAAGAGAATTTATATCAGCTGATAAAAGACCGTGATACACATTTTCCGGAAATCACTATCAAAAGCATGCTGTATCAGGTAAGACTTCACTATTCGTGCCACTAATCCATTTTTTAATCTCATATCCGAATGTTATAAATTACTTAGGTACTGAATGGGCTGGCATTCATGCACAGACATGGCTTTTTCCATCGAGATCTAAAGCCTGAAAACCTTCTTTGTTGTGGTCCTGAACTCGTTAAAATCGCCGACTTTGGTCTGGCACGTGAAATTCGTTCGCGGCCACCCTACACAGATTATGTGTCAACCAGATGGTAACTATACATGTTCCCTGCTTATGCAGCGCTCGTGTGCAATTTCAGCATAAATTGGCCGCACAGAAAAAGCATGTTACATGAAATGCATATGTTTTTGTCGTCCATACAGGTACAGAGCACCGGAAGTGTTACTTCACTCGACACGGTACGGCAGTGCAATTGATTTGTGGGCAATCGGTTGCATAATGGCTGAATTATACACATTCCGGCCGCTTTATCCAGGCAGCAGTGAGGTTGATCAATTGTTTAAAATTTGTTCTGTTTTAGGAACACCAGACAAGGTAAGTAAAATTGTCCTTGTCATGCTTTTCCACTCTATTTACTTATGTTTAACACGCCTTTCAGAATGACTGGCCAGAAGGTCATAGATTGGCAGCGGCTATACATTTTCACTTTCCTGAATGCCCGAAGGTGCCCTTGAACGCATTAATAGTACGCGCCACTGATCAGGGATTGCAGTTGCTGGAGGATTTACTGGCGTGGGATCCAGAGCGTAGACCGACCGCACAACAGTCTCTCAAATATCCATACTTTCAGATGGTGGGCAAACAACAGACGTCCGCTCATATTCATCACAATCAAAATCACAATGTAAACTATGCTACAGAACATGCGGCCAATGGACGTGCGTCCAATCTCAGTTACGCCACAATACTGAATGGTGAAGACTTGATTATGAAATCTGACCAGCCCTCTGATGGACAGTACATTTATGGTCAGCGACAGAGCCAAGAGTCCAATCAACAGTACAAAAATGGAGGAAAACAATTTATTGTCGAGAACAACAATATTGAGCCGATGGACACGATAAAGCTGGCGAATGGCATGAATTTTAGCGTACTGAACGGCATGTTCAGCAATATGGGATTAAAGTCGCAGCAGCAACAGCCACCGGGTTCACAAAATCAACACCAGAAAACAATTTATCCAGTGCCGATGAATGGTAGTGTGAGACAATTAAAAGAAAGTGATACGAATTCCTTACATGATTTCAATAGTAGGCGTCCAAGCATTAATCAACACCAATCACATCTTAGTAATGGCAAATGGCCGTCAGAGCAGCAACAGTCGCAACAGATTTTGTCGCGTAAAAGTAAACCACCCGACGATAATCTGACACTAAACGGATCTGAGAAAGTTAGTGATATTTATGTTAATCGCAATATTGGCAATTTATTTAACGACACATTCACGATACGACCAAACAAGAACAATTTCGCGCAAAAAGTAGACATACCGGTGAACCCATCGCACAATTTAAGTGGTTTTTACCTGCATCACAATGGAAGCAGTACAGAGAATCCACAGCAGAACGGCACAGATCGTGACCGCCACAGCACAGACACCAAAGTCTATAATGCATTTTCCAAACAGAAAAATCTCCAACCGTTTATTCTAGTGAAACTGCAAGAGGACGACATATCACATCCACAAGCACGTAATCCAACGCTGCAACAATTGAAGCGCTCCCCGGTCAAGTGGAGAGATAATTTCGAGGATGATGAACTTGCATCTATTTTGGGGTTTGTGTGATGCTCTTACAAATATTCAATTTATCATTGAGCAAATCCAAATAACCGATGAATTTGTTTCAGAAGCAAAATTAAATCAAATCACTCCAGGCAAAGTTCCATTTCAAACAATAATCATCTAGATGACCTGTTTGGCACAGTGTCGTTTTCCAAAGATCCTAAATACCCGAACACTGTACCACTAGCTAAAGGAAATCACGGAAGACATTCAAATTTGTTTAACCCTCTCGATGAATCTGAGATAAAGCCTGCTTATTCGAGTGCCAGTATTGCGACAAGGAAGCGTGGACCCCAGCAAGTGTTTGTCTCAAATAACAAGTAGGGATGAATTTATACAATATATTATATGAGTCCTTATTATGTATTTACAATTATTTTGTAACTCAAGAAATCTATTTGGCGGTGGAGGTGTGCACGGAAATTCCGAGTACAAAAATGCTAAAATTTTTCCGTGGGAGGATGACAAAAGGAATATTGGAAATTTAGGCGCCTGGATGGTTAATGGTATTTTCTTTCGACAAATTCTTAATACGTAAACTAAAACATTAAAATGTCACAATAGGCTTCCAGGAGACAAAAACGTCTGCCGATGCGAGACGGCGAACTGATTGGGCTGCCAAGTACCTGAGTAAATAGTAAATTTCTATGAAATAATCGCCTCACTGGTGCAAAGTCACAATACTCCAAAGGTTTACTAAAAATCCAAAACTCAAATTTAGTTTTTAATTAATACGAATTCTCCTGTGATACCCAATTAGATTTGTACTTAAATATAGTAATTATTAGGTTAATTTAATGGAATGTATAATTGTTTGAATCTATAAAATTATGTTATAAAGAGAAATTTCGTAGATTTTAATCAGCAATTATTTCTGTTAAATAAATGTTAAATTATGTAAAATTAAAATTGACTTATAGCTATCAGCATCTGCTAGTGACTTAAAATGAAAGTTTCAACATTTATACCGCAAGTCCACTGCAGACATTCTCTTTGTAACCAAAATAAATTTATTTAAGCCTTTTTCTTATTTTGCAAGCTCCGTCTGTCCTAGCTCAGAAGAGGCGTTGGCCAACTTTACATACGTAAAAAGAAAAAGCCCTTTCAGACCCCTAATCCACGTATTCGTAGCTTCCACCAAACCAGAAATGCTGGTTTTGGTCAGAGCTATCCTTGAAATGCGGGATCAACCTTCTTACATCATATCGTGCGTCCACACATTGCACGGCGAGAAAGAGAATTTAAAGGCGTTCACTTTCGTACGTGCTTGTGGTTGTCATCGATTGACGGTTCATTAATTAATAAATTGATTTTATGTGTCTGCTCCAATTCCTCTTGAAGTGTGCGCGATTTTTTGCGCTTGTCGAAGCCATCAGAGACCGAACACATGTGCAGACAGACACACACATGTCGTGTGCTGAATGCGAATTATGCAATCCTGGGTCGGCACACCACAGCTCAAAGTGTTCACATAATATTACATTTCATTTTTCTTGACTACACGAGGAGGGCAGAGGAGGAGACAGATCTTGTTTTAACTATAAATGAATTATACGCATTGGAATCGCGGTCTGGTCGCGATTCTCCCGCGCTGCGGTTATGTCTGTTGCACTCTTGTACTACAACTGTGTCTGGCGAATTCGGTAATGAATGGATTCCGACACGGCCGGTGCGGATTATGTTGTTTCGGTGACAAAGATGCTGCTTGCAATGTGGTTGGGGAATTTAAACAGGAAACTTTGAGTGCATGTGTACGAATTGTGCAATATTTACATGTACTTTATTAAGTAATACTTTAAGATATTGTGGGTTGGTGTAAACAGCGAACATGTTGCAAGTAAAGTGCCAACGCAGGTTAATCTGATGTACTACATTTGATTGCGTATGAATCAGGTCAATTAGTCCTGACAATAACAATGTTCATCTTCTTTACTCCTCAACATATCTTAATATTACAATTGCATGACAAAGATAATATGACAACTTTGTTTTTTAATATTTATTTTATGTTTGTCTACAAATAACTGTACAGAATGCCGTTGATAAGGATAGTGGTAACATAGTTGATTTGAAGAGTTTTTAAAAATAAGATCAGTTGCTCTTATTTTAATGATGGTAGGCGTGGACACCATGGGCATCATGATGGGTCACGCTGGAGTGGCTAGTAGCTACACCGTGTCCAGCTGAGTGTCCGACGATACCGTGGTGAGCGATGGCAACTGGGGCAGCATGATGAGCAATGGCTACTGGGGCGACGTGGTGAGCGAAAGCAACTGGTGCAGCGTGGTGGGCAACAGCGTGATGGGCAATGGCGACTGGGGCAGCATGGTGGGCAACAGCGTGATGGGCAATGGCGACTGGGGCGGCGTGGTGAGCAATGGCGACTGGAGCGACTGCATGGTGGACTGGAGCGGCGTGTTGCACATGCACGTTGGAGCCTTCGCGGGTCACGTGGGCGTTGAAACCGTTGTGCTCATCAGCGGTGTAGTGCACGGTACGGCGGTGACCATCGGGCTCGACCAGGGAGTAGTGTCCAGCGACACTGTGTCCCTGGCGGGTCTCTTGCTGCTCCTTGACATCACCGGTGTTTGGATCGTGCACTGAGTATGAGAAGTCATAATGAGCTGGTTCGTGGTGGGCATCCAAGTGTCCAACATGGTGGACAGCTGGAGCAGCGATGTAGGCGCCACCATGGTGGGCAACTGGCAGGAGACCAGCGTTGGCCAAAGCCAAGAGTCCGAAGAAAGCGACGAACTGAAAGATTTGGTTATGATTTTTTTTATTAGTTTGAAATTTAATACTTTATTTTGATGACTTACTTTGAATGCCATTTTTGCTTGTGTATTAAAATGCACAATTGAAAGAGGTTGAACAACTGATACTGATCTGTGGTCAAGTAGCCCTTTTATAGTCCAAGAACTGGAGCAATGAATGTCACTTATCTTTTAATAGGGCCTTCAAATAAGTATGAAGTTACAATAAAGAAAATTGTTGTTTTCGGTAAAAGTATATTGTGCTGCAAAAAGGCGTATACCATTTGCACTCGTTAACTGTGATACTGTAGCATATGTTCATAAAAGTGGGTATGACATATGCAATCTTAAACTGCATTTATTATCATACCGTTAATAAGTGTTATACAATTATATGAATCGAACAATTACACTTTTGTTGAGTATAAAAGCCTGATTAATATGTTAAGACACCATCATTCACTGCTCAGTGTTCGAGAATAACTTTGGTGGATTATTCATTAAATTCATAGACCAGAATGTTCAAAGTAAAAATCCAATTACTCATGTTGATTTTTCCCTTAACGAACAATTTTTTGTTTTTTAGTTCGTTGCTCTGTGCGGTTTGGTTGCTGTAGCTAGCGCTGGACTCGTTCCACTTGCTCATCATGGATATGGAAATGTTGGACATGACGAACATCATGCCCCAGCCCATTACGAATTCTCATACTCAGTGCATGATCCACATACCGGCGATGTAAAGGAACAGACAGAGAAACGCGATGGACACTCCGTCTCTGGACACTACTCCTTGGTTGAGCCTGATGGTCACCGTCGCATTGTGCACTACACCGCTGATGAGCATAACGGCTTCAACGCTCAGGTGACCCGCGAAGGTGACAACCAACATATCCAACACCAGGGACACTCAGGACATGGACTTGGACATGTCGCTAAAGTCGTTATTGCTCCAGTCGCTGTTGCTCACCATGCTCCAGTCGCCATTGCCCATCACGCACCAATTGTCCATCAAGGTTTGTCTGGTTACTCAACTGGACACGGTTTCAACAATGGATACTCCAATGGAAACCACGGATACTCTAACGCCAATCATGGTTTCTCCAATGCCGGCCATGGAGGACACGCCACCAGCCACTCTTCTATCACCCAACACAACACACACCAGTCGCATTATTAAGTGAATATATCTGTACCTATGGCAACAAACCTTAATTTTGTAAATAATAAATAATTTATTTATATATTAATTATTATCATTTAATTTTCTATCTTTATGTAGCTGTTATAGGTCAAATCTAATAAGAAGTTAACATTTTCTATAAAAAGACAAAGAACCCCTATCTACCATCAAGCATCTTTTTATGAGGGAAAATATTTGTCAGTCATTTGAAGAAGTTTTTTAGTTAAAAAATACAACATTAATTATAAATTGTGAGGAAAACCAATTAAAATTATTCTCATTATGACTACTTTCTCAACTCTTTGTTGTTATTAGAGTATTCACTAACTTACTATTATTTTGTGTTGAGTAAATATATACGTACCTAGCATATCGGATTATTTTTCAAAAAAATAAAAATATGCATTAGTTATGAATTGTACTTTGATCTGACTTTTTGTTTTTAATTATCTAATGATGCAAAAAACCCTCTTAACACATAAAAGTGGTCCTGAATTTTTTTTTGTGTGTTTCAAAATGGATGCAAGTACGTATGTGCATTGTACGTACGGATGTACGCGTTTTGTCCAAAGTTCCTATAAGCATCTTGACCAACAAGACCAACAAGCTTGACCACATTTTAGTATGTGATGTGAAAGGACAAAAACCAAAACACATTTTTTAAACTTTTGTTTTACTTGATCTCGAAACTATTTTGTAAAAAGTGTCATGGTCACTATCCTAACTTTTCAAGGATAAATACTGACTTGACTTTTCTATTTTTTTAACAATTGATTTTTCCTAAAATGAAAAAGCCCCCGCTTAATGAGATATTCTTGCACACACAGCTTCCCAGTTTACTGATTATTTTGTAAAATTAATTTAATTTTGCATTCACACATATTTATATATTATGTATCTTTACTGTAGGTCCGATTAATTCCATTTTGATTGCTATTATTTGTTATATAATTATTCTATACTTTGAATCGATCGTGTACATGTTTAGATTTTAAGTTCACATACAAAATAAAAAAATGAATCAAAAAAAGGAAATTCGACAGGAATTTGTTATGTATCCATATATCATTGCAAGATATAACTTAATTACGACAAAAAATCGACTATTATAAATTTTAATATCAATTTCACATAAATAAGCTTTAAACCATGCGAATTAACACACTGGAACATATTTTGTGCATTGCCCCAGATATATAAATTGGGCAATAACTGCATTATGTTGTACCTGAAATGCATTTACAACTAAATGAAAGTTGTATTCGAATTCGAATTTGCTTTTATTATCACGTATTACCACAGAGTTTAATCTTAACAGCTGTCGCCCAGTTGTAGGGGTATAAAAGCCGAATTCAGTTTAAAAAAAAATATCACTCACCAGTGTTCTTTTCAGCCTTAACTGTCACAACTCCTTTTGATCTTCATCATGTTCAAGGTACGATGTATATGAATATTAAAACAACAAATGGATTAATAACTTTTTCTTCTAATAGTTTGTTGCTCTTTGCGGTTTGGTTGCTGTTGCCAGCGCTGGTCTTCTGCCAGTTGCTCAACATGTGTATGGCCATAATGGCGACGCCTATGGACATGAAGACCACCACGCTCCAGCCCACTACGAATTCTCTTACTCTGTGCATGATCCACATACCGGCGATGTAAAGGAACAGACAGAGAAACGCGATGGACACTCAGTCTCAGGACACTACTCATTGGTTGAGCCTGATGGTCACCGTCGTGTTGTTCACTACACCGCTGATGAACATAACGGCTTCAACGCTCAGGTGACCCGCGAAGGCGACAACCAACATATCCAACACCAAGGACACTCCGGACATGGACACGTCGCTAAAGTTTTGGTAGCTCCAGTGGTTGTCGGTCATGCTCATGGCGGTAATGCCTATGCTCATGGAAATGGTCTCAACAACGGATATTCCCATGGAAACCAAGGATACTCCAACGGTAACATCGGCTACTCCAACGTTGGTCATGGATACTCCCATGGTGGTCATGCCACTAGCCATTCCTCAATCACCCAACACAACACCCATCAATCCCATTATTAAACTGTTATCCAAATGGTTTTTGTATATATTATTATGAACCAATAAAAAAGACATAAAAAAAACAAATATTTTTCTGTTACCCGTAAGTAGAGCAATTTATGAACGCACTTTCGTCTAGTCAAATCAGGTATTTTTCGATCATTTCTTTTATAGTTAAAACGTACTTAGCCTTATGAATCGAATGTGTCATGTGTGGAATAAAAATGGTATATAAAGATTGGCGCAGTTGCACTAATTACAACAGTCTCTATCGTTTCATCAAACGTTAATTACATCGAAATCAATTGAAATGGCATTCAAGGTGTGTTTTATTTTATATATAAAAAGCTGCAGAATGTTTAATAGCTTTCTTGGATTTTCTCATTTCAGGTTGTTCTTGTTCTTGCTTTGGCCGCTGCTGCCATCGCCATGCCCGTGGAATATGAGCATGAAGAACAACACGCTCCTGCCGAGTACGAATTCGAATATTCAGTGCACGATGACCACACCGGAGACATCAAGAGCCACAAGGAATCACGTAAAGGAGACCAAGTTCAAGGCGTATATGAACTGATTGATTCCGATGGTTACAAGCGCATCGTTGAGTACACCGCGGATAAGCATAGTGGATTCACTGCCGTCGTTCATCGCGAGCCAACCGACATTAAGATTCCAGTGCCAGTTCACAAGGAAGTTCATCATGTTAAGGCTTTCGTTCCAGTAGCAAAGGTCGCAGCTCCAGTTGTCCATTACACAGCTCCACTGTCACACTACGCCACTCCAGTGCACAAGATTTACACTCCAGTGCACAAAGTCATCACCAAAGTCCATCATGAACATGAACCTGCTCATGTCTCATTCAGTGCTCCATCTTTCAACTATCATTATTAAGCAGATTTATTGATGTCTTTATTAGTTATAATTGTAAAATAAATAAGTTTAAAAATTATATTTCTTTTTATAATGAAACGTTCTTGTTTTAAATTTGGCTCAATTGAATGATGCTGTTTGAAAAATTAAATTTTACAGATTAGGAACGACAAATTTATGGCAACTGGTATTCAAGGAGAATAATGGTTATTTAATAATAAATTGTCAAAAATCAGCTTTTCTCATAAAGAGTCATGTTTATTAATTAATTTTAATAACTTTCAAATTTAAGAGAGCAGCTCTTAATGTAAGGTATTAAAGTTGTACCTTGCATAATGAACCTGTTTGTTTTATAAATGAAATATTTATTTCGAATAAAATATACATTTTTTAAATATTGTTAAGTGAGTATATGACTTGTTTGCTGGTAACCAACTAAACATACTCTTGTCAACTATATTATAAATTATGCAGTAGAAATAGCTTAAATATAATTTAAATAATGTATTCATTAATATTAATATTATTTGTTAAGTAAAGTGACCGGTGATCACACTTAATACTCAACACATTTTATTATATTAAACTGTGATTGATCCTATAAATTTTAAATGATTCGAAAAACAATAAAAAGATTATGCTTAATTTTTCAAAGTTGTTAAATAGAAAAAAACTCTGAAAAAGACATTTGCTTAAAAATACTGCAATATGTATGTATTGATGTCTACTGTATTTACTTTTATTGAGTTCAGTTGCATGAAAGTATTAAATTAACATTGCACCAAAATTCTGCATTTTTATGAATATTATAGGTTTGGGTAAATGGAGCAAAATTTTGAGTATAAAAGCGCATATCAACTTACAAAAAACAGTCACTTACCATTCAGCCTTCTCAAGAGTTACATCACTTACAATTAATAATATATTTAAAAATGTTTAAAGTATGCAAAAATAAGTCGTATAAAAGTTAATTAAAAATTCTAAATCATTTTTCTTGTTTTTAGTACGCTGCTTTGTTCGCTTTGGTGGCTGTCGCTAGTGCTGGTTA
>JANSTS010006141.1:57485-83977 GCA_026546915.1 Sylvicola fuscatus | reverse complement strand
CGTTTGCAAAAGTATACGCATCCAAGAAGCGTCCCGGCCGCCGTTTGCAATAATGCGCTTTATTGTCTTTGAGCGTTTATTGTTTCCTTTGTTTGATGATGTGTTCGTTGTCGGCAATTAAACACACGTCGCGTTGCTGCGTCTTCGTGGTGTGTCGCCGCCACAAAAATCGTTTGCAGACAACAGAATCTACCTACAGCAAAAAGGGAAACACGAAAGTCGTAAATTTAAAATCGCCAATGATTTTCGATTGTATGTGATTATGCTGAGGCATTAGCGAATTCTTTGGCGGATACATGATTAAGTGTGAATTAAGATGGAAGAACCTGATTGGCGAATTATGATGGTATCATCTGTCTGATTTAGAAATGATTTCGTCGTGATTTTGCCATCGGTTTCAAGCAAACGCGCAGCTTCGAGGTTTTATTGGAAAACGTTTCAAGACGCTGCACTGCATCGACATAGACGGTGGCGATGTTGCAGTGAGTTGTACAACACAAGTGCAGTCACCTATATTTTGACCTGATTTATTGCGCTAGACAAAAAAAAATAATGCAATCAATGTCGCCTGTATTGCGACAAAGAACCCACAATCAGCAAGCGGCATGGAAAAATGAGGCAATACTTAATCTAAATCATGTAGAAGTACCTCGAACACTGGCCACATATTGTTGGTTCGAGTTGTTGGAAGACAACAATGCATTGAGTTAACAATTAAAATGAATGATACAGATCGAAAATGTTTTGAATACGAGCACACACACACGTGAATGTGTTTTGCTTGTTTGATTAGGTGCATGGTCATCGTTGAAAGTGAAATTAATTGGAGTTTTGAATACAATTGCAATTGATTCCATGCGAATGGGTTTGTTTAATGATAATTTAAACAACATATGTTTATATGTTAGGCGAAAATTATTAAACTCTAGAGATGTTCATGGTAATCTGCCAAAAGAATTTTTTAAATGTTGGCATTTACTTCCGGGAATTGCATTCCACTGAAGTAATTAGAGAAGATTAATGTTTTTTTTTTTCGTTGAAAAATGTCGCCAGAAAAGCAATTAGACTAGAACAAGGGTTTTTCTTCAGAAAATGTCTATTACAAATGACATTACTTCAATAAATGTTTATACAAAGGGAAACAAATCTTCCAAAAAGTAATTACAAATTGTAAGGAAACTGACTTTTAATTTATTAATATGCAAGGAACAAACTCAACGCAATTCAGTAATTTCAATATTTTCAATTCAATTCTGAATTTACTGGATTAAACGTTTAAGACCATAAACATCTTGGAAGTGTACAATTTCTAATTTTGTGAAATTTCCTAAAATTATACCCTAAATATTTCCAATTAAATTATTAGTGGAGTTTCTAAAATATTTCTATTGTAAACAATAATATTAATTCAATAACAAACAAAACAAAAACCGTAATTTTTAAATTGAATTAATCTTAAGCAATAATCGACTTTCATTCGACTCATTGATTAAGACGAACCAATGAATTGGTACGAATTAGAATGGAACGCATTGTCCAAAAAAGCCAAAGCATTTATCAGAATTATCTTAAGCAATTTCACATCACTACTGTTATCGCTGTTGCCATATCTATCAAGAGTCTCACATTATTGTAATAAGCCATTAAGACGTTCACAATCCGGATTGACGTCAAGCGATTGCGATCAGAATTGAAGTAAGTTAAAAAAAAATTAAAACAACTATATAAGAGCTATTGGTGGCCGTATTTGGGCTTCAAGTGCGCTCATTTGGATGTTCAATTTTAATTCCAAGGTTGTGCGCTGTTTTTGTCGCTGCATTCGTTCAGCGTCCGAATCGTACGGTATCGAAACGAATCATGTCACTCAGCTAATGGATTAAATCTGCACAGCAACTTGACAGCATTAAATTATTTCAGTTGTAGCATAAATTTTCGTAACTAATCAGCGCAATCGCCAGATTTCAGACTTCAGTCGTACAATAATAATTATAGCCGGAATGTCTGCCATGTCAGCGGCGCACTCCAACTGGCAGGAGAGATGGGAACTGTTCGAGTTTCGCTGTGGCGTATGCCATAGACAGCCAGCAGCAGCCCATTAAAACGAAATTAAATTATTTCTAGCACGTACTCGCGGTCTCTAAATATCCAGCCATATGAATAGGCGAAAATGAATTGTAACTGACAATGGCACAATTCTTTTCGCGGGACGCAATGTTGACGCGCGTGTGTCTAATTCTAATTGCTGGCCAAATGTGTGGAATGTGCATTTGTACAGTAATTATATAAAAAAAATTCGGTAAGTCCATAAGTGTCGGTTTTTATTGTTGAACAACAACCAGTCAACAATGGTGAGGTATCGTCTGGCGAATCTAGGCTCGCGCATTTCAATATGGAAATATGTGTTATTAATATTATTATGAGAAATGATGGGAGCCAGCGCCTACATCCATGATCGTGAATTGCATATAAAAGTGGCCTTGCCGCCTTCTTTTTTTAGTCATCCATCGCCGTCGTCGTCGCGGTTGTAATTATACTTCAGTTGATCACTGGCGGATTTCTCATCGTCTTAGAATATAATTCGATTCTATTCTCAACTACACAGCGTGGCCTTATCTTCGGATAAAATATGACTCACCAACGCGCATAACATCAAGTTTATGGGAGAATATGTTTCGCAATACATGAAGTGCGCGCGCGGCGACTCCTCTTGTCCTCCCACCAGCACTCCGCGCGATTAATTATACACTATTTATTATTCGACTGGCCGGTTTTTTTTAAACAGTATTTCATGTGTGTGTGGCCGATGAGTGATGCAAACCATGCCATCCACACGGCAACAATAACACACTTGGACGCAGTCGGTGAGATCCATACCAGAATTATTCAAATTAGTTTTGAGGCGTGAATTCGGCTGCGGCAGGTGTTTTGGATGTGAATTTGTTTGGGGTTACGGTATCTTGCACCAACTGCTATTGTATTGAAATTCCCACTGGGCCTGACCACTCACCAGGCAAGCCTTGAACTTGTCACAACATTTTTTTTTTGCAGGGAAACTGCAGGTCTTTTCATTTTGCCATAAACACTGCCATTGAATCCGAGGAAAAATCCAGCTTTCACTTGCAAAGTTTGCCGTGTATGGCGCGTTTTTTCACTCCCATTTCTTGGAGCACTCATATGCATGAATATATGTTTTGTGTCGGCAAACTGAACTTGCCCCGATCATGATGAATAGAAAAACAAAAAACAAGGTGGAGAATTGCAAAAATTGTACATGTACGGTTTTTTTCCTCTGCTCGTTTTGCATCGTTTCAAAGAGAGTGGTAATGTTTATGTTCAATTTCACTTTTGGGACAGCATAAAAAAGCAAGACCGATTCTTTAAACAATCTGCCCACCAATTGGCTGTACAACAAATATGATTAAATGAATGGTAATATTGATAAAGCGTGTACCTTTGTACGTGTGCCTCTTGTATGCCTTCCACTCGATACACCACCACCAATGGGGGCACTTGCGGGTAGTCAAAGAATCGATTTTTCCACAATTGCACCGCGCGCCGTCAATTCATCTGTGGTACTTGCTAGCAAAGTGGCATAATAATTACATACTTATGCTGACTGAGAATATTATGCAGATTCTTAGTAAGCAAACAAATTGCAGATACACGGCCGCGCACAATTCACCGAAAAAAAATTCACTGGTTTAGATTCAAGAGGCCGCCAGACGTGTGCACTTTCTTGGCACATTTCACTTTTCACAGCGGATTTGTGCAAATAAATCTCATTCACGCACTTTTTTTTCTCAACTTCGGCTCACTCACACGGATTTTTACAGAATTTTGTGTGAATGCCTCTTTTCTTTTCTTCTTGTTTTGATTTCCACGGGGTAACACTTTTTGCGCACAGTCACAAGTCACAACGTTCACCCCACGATCGAATTTCCTACACTGCGCGCTTCTGCTGGACTTTTCATGACACTCGGTTTCGTTTCAGCAAATATTTCCGCACAAAGTGGGGATCAATGAGCTACTTTTAAGTGGAAGCGGCTTTATTTTTCCGCACCATTTTCATCCCATTTTGAGACAACATTGGCCAATTTTGTTTTAATTATAATTATAGAATAAATTTTATAAATAAAAATAGTTTTTTAATGTTGTTTTGTTATATGACAATTGAATTTTCATTTAATTTTCTTGTGTAAAATCGTTGATAAGGTTTTCCATGTAGTGTCAGCATTCGTTGAGCAGTGTTCTCACATTTGAATTTTAGTTCGAATATTTGATCTAGTACAATCTTTCGGGATATTTTTATTGAAATCATTTAATGAAATTGTCAAATTAAAATATTTATATCAATTAAAAATTGCTAATTAGTGCATTTTTAGTATTATGCAAAAACAAATTAATAATTAAAAATGTATTTCCGGTTCTATTTATTTTCTAAATTCCATGTTACATATTTGTTTGCTACTAAAGATCTGAAATTCGATTTTTTAAATATTTAAAAATAGTTAATTTAATGTTGGTCAATTTTCACAAACATCGTGGTAACCAATTTTAATTCCAATTGGTTATTTAATGGTAATTTTCCGATTTCGAATCTACTCGATTTATTATAAAAAATATTTCAAAAAGATAGACTAAATAGTAGAAATATATTGCTTTAAATTATTTTAAACAATTCCTCTATTTGATATAATTTATTCGATATTAAAACTAAATAGCTCAAAATATTGTAACTCACCAATTATTTCCACAAGTATCAGTGTTCTCATTAAAATATCCCAAAAAAATCCCATCTAAACCGCTTCGTCACAATAGCGGTAAATTATGTGAATTCACTAAAAAGTCACTAGCCATTTTTCAGTGGCACCACTTTTGACTTCGTCTGCTCTGCAAAACCGAGCGCGGCCAGTTACTGGATGGCCGATAGATGTAGATGACGCTTCAATGTCGTGCGTAATTTTCTCAAATATTTCGAAGAAATTGGAAAATTTTTACAGTGTTCAAATTGCGTGTTAATAGCAATAGAAAATTTAAAAAGTGCTTTGAAAACGATATAGCCGTGTCGCTAAGACACTAGAATGTGTTTATTGTGGCCATTTGTCTTGTAATCATAAGTCGACAGATTGGAGCTGCTGGCTGTGGCGTTTGCATTTATATAAAAACGTTGGTGTTGACACTGACGAACTGAAAAAAAGACGTTCTGATGAGGAAAGAAAAGAAAAAAGCGAAACACGAGCATAATAAAATATAATAAAGTGTATGGCGGATTTTTCGGTGTCGCGGCTGCTTTCGCACAGCTAGACGACAATTGCGATTGCACCAGCCACATTTACGTGGAGTTTTCGGCGTTTCCTCATTTATTTATGACGGGACCGCAGGATATTTAAAGGAAAACAATATTGGGTGTTCTTCTTTTTTCGGTGTCCGCTTTGGTGTGTGCAACTTCAAGGAGGGGAAATTGTTCCACGAAATCAAGTGAAACGCGCTCGCAAAGAGAGAACTCAACTCGGCTACGCTTATGCTCGCGTGGAAAGAATGAAAAAGAAATCAATTATTATATGAACAACATTATGTTTATGTGGAGTTAAAGTTTTATTTGTTATAAATTACAAACTTATTAGTGTCTGCAAAACGCGCTTAATATAGGCAGGAAAAGAAGAAGTAAAGAATTGTGTTAAAAGGCGTTGCTGATGTTCTGTGCAAGTACAAATCTAGTGAACGTGTAATTTCGTGTGTGGGTATGTGAGCTGGCAGTTATGTAGTGGTGATATTAAATTAACACGATCATCACCCTTTCGGCTGCCGCCGCCACCACCACCGTACATAACGCGCTATTAATTTGTATTATCGCGAAATTTGCCGCGCGCATTTTTCGCGTCCGAAATACAACAGAGTGCAGAGTGAGCGTTTGTGCTTTCAAATAATCGCGACCACAGCGGCTGGAGCATCTGACTCATAAATGGTAAGAATTTTTATGCTTTAAATCTGAATGTTGTATGTAAATTCCTAAGCCCTCTGTAGCTGGTGGGTCCTAGAATAGTATCGACAGAGCGCTTATGAAAAGCCTTACAAGTGCGTGTTAATGTTTCTGAATTGCGCAATAATTATGAATTTATATAAAAATATTTGAATATAAACGAAAGCATTTAAATTATTTACAATAAATTTATTTTTGCCAACACGTCATTAATTGACATAAGAAGGTGAAATGCAACACTTTTACACAATTGGCCGGCTTTCCCTTTTGCATAGAATTTTCCAGCTTTATTCAGAAGCACAAAAAACGACAATGAAAGTAATAATATATGCCAACAACCAATTTAGAACAAATTTTCTTTGTTCTTAACACTGAATTAAATGTCTATTTAAAATACTAACCAAATCCTTATAATTATTTCAATAACACAAGCGGTATTTCTTTTTAAAATTCTTTGTTTAATAAACTAACACTTAATGACGTCATCAAAGAAGACCTAAAGTAACAAGGCGTTAGTTCAGAAAATATGTAGTACAAATAAACCAACAATTGTTTAGGTTAGGTAATATTTTTTGCGTTTATTTGTTTTAAAATATTTCTTGTATAAATTGTTTTTCATAACGTCTTTAGGACGCAGGACATTTTCTTTTGTTTTCATTCTATAAATACTTGAATTGTTTGAATTCATTATAAAAATAACTTTTTTGTCGCAAGTGACCAGCCGAGTGTAAAGTAAATGATTAATTCTTCTCAATCAATCACCGCAGTGCTCAGGACGCACTATTATCCTCCCCCATTCAGTGTCGACATTTCCTTGTGGATAAACAATGCGAATGGTGGATACTGGATACATAATACACGTATGGATTTAAACGACTAAGACTTCCTTTTGCATATCTTGTACACGCTGAGTGAAGACGACGCTGAGTCGCTCGCACCCTTTTCTTCCCAACATATATGTATGTATCATCCCCCCATTCACAAACTTGTCATCATTTCATCGGCCCAATGAAGGCAACTAATGCATGTAATCGTAATCACGCCCGCTGTGCCAAATTATGACTCTCAATTAGGGCCGATGCGATGGTCACCAGTAGCATTTAAGCAACAATTTTCCTGCACACACAGCAAACTCATTTTATGCTAATGTCCTTTTATTTTGAACAAATCATACGCATCCTGTGTAGGGCTGCCTTGAGATGAAATGATTGTGTAAGAAATACCAAAGTGAACCGAGGGAATTCGTGAAAGGACGAACATGTAGGAATTTGTAGCAAGTTTATGTTGTGCTGGAGAGGTCGTCAGTCAGCGGTTGCGATCGAACGCAAAATGGCTATCCGGAAGCCTTCGCCAATTTTATATACAATGGATGTTGGCTAATGATGGGAAAAGACGCATCTGCGCTCTAGGATCTAATCCAGTGAGAGACTGGGGCGTCGCATTTGTCCTATAGGACTGCGAAAAATTTCCCCATCGACGTCGTGGGGGAGCATGTACAATATACATTGTACATCTATATTTAATTTAGACGGTTCGGTGTGTTTTTCCTATGCAATTTATGTGATTGGTGTCGTATGTGATAATTTTCATTTAAATAATGCAATTTGCTTGTTGATGCCGCTGTTTATGGTCTGCAGGAGTTTTGTTTTATGCAAAAACTTTAAAGGAAGTTAAATGGGGAAATTCTTCATTGAAACACTTGTTAATAACATAAGAATGGCGTTCTCATAAAAGCTCGTCCAATTGGAATAAACTAATAGACTTTATTGGCATTTAATAATAATACCTTTACGGCTCAAATCTTCTGAACCGTTCCCATAATCTTGGACGTGACCTTCTTCTTCAATTGACTGAAAATGTTAATTTATATGTACGCGTGTACCCCAACTGACAAAACACGATAATCTAAACGGCTACTTGTAAGTTGGCGTGTGCTTTTCTTTGCGCTGATACACTTGAGTCTCTGGCAGCAGCCAGCATCCAAATGATCTCGATGTTGTGACTGAGAATCGCAATTACACTCAATTTCGGCACGACAAACAGATATTCTTCAAGGCGAATCTCTTCGTACATTTGTGTGGCGCAATATTGTGCGCATGCGTTCGCCGTTGCGCCCAATTTCACCATTATTCATCCCTCTAATGTGTAACAGGAAATTGCCCACTATGTTCACGAATTACCCTACTCGCGAATTGGCAAGTCCTTTAAGCATACATATTACATATACATATTTCGGCTCAATATGCGAGTCAATCTTTATACCAACAACAACAACAACACCGAAAATGGCATGGAAGGAAAACACGGCAAGCTCTCTGCATTGCTTGCCTGAACTTCCACCACCCCCTTCTTGCATATGTATGCTCGTCGTGTTTTCCTACCAAATAATATGGATTTGCGCAGTGCAGGAGCCTCTCTTCGAGACATTTTGCCAATGTAGACAGCACACATCATCATTTCCTTGGTCGTTATTTCAGCAAACTGCCTTAGTCCGCAGTCGTACAGTGTCCTCTGACTTGTCGTCCCACGAGTCAATAGCTGTGTCCAATTCATTAAAATTCAATTTTTCGCCCATTATCTGGTGTTGTGGAAGTTGTCGTTGACGCAAAAGATTGCAGCATCTTGTGATGTGAAAACATTGAGATGCAGATGATTGTGTTGCATTCTCCTTTGTCGGTGTACTGTGTTTATTGGACATTAATAAAACGGTTTCTATCACTTCGTTGGTTTTGTCTGCCATTGTAGCATAGATCACGAATGTTTATACACAAAAAAAAAAAAAATCCGTCGCCCTCAGCATATTACAGTAAAACGACACCAATTTAATCGTTTTTTAAACAGCATAAAACCTTTGAATCTTTATACCCCGAATGGTTGAATATCCATATTTTTGCGCGTGTTTGGCGGCAATGTGCGCATAAAAAATTGCTCCAATGCTCTCATAAGTGCCAGTTCAACTCCACAGTGACGTGTTCAGCTGCACACAAAGAGACAGGCGTGTGCATATGAATGTTTCGGTGCAACTTCCAGCGATGCTGTTGCAACGGAATGCCATGAATATTTTGGAGCTGTCTTAATTAGGTGGCACGCAACTTGTGAGTAAAGTTTGTTACACCTGACCGTCTACGTGTTCAGCGTATAAGTTTACTGTGATTTTAATGTGTATTTCAGTATTTTCTATTCAGCATTCAGAACAATTCCAATTTGAAACGAATTTTATCGTCTGTCTTTATACATTCACTTGTTGTTATATTGCTTATGGATTGATATGCGAATATGATGAATATGACGTGAAATGTTCATTAGTTATTCATGTTTCACTCCAATCATTCTCCTGTTCCAGATGAGAGTGCCAATAAAATTGGACTCGTACCTCTAGTTAATGAAAATAAATTCCTTAAATATTTATTCTTTGTAAAATATAATTTCAATAAGTGAAATATCTATTTGTTCGATTTAGTTATTTTTATTGTTTGGCGCTCTCAGAATTTTGTAGATCATTTTTTAAATTACTACTTATCTAAATTTTCCTGCAATCGCCATTTTTTTTTTGTATAATGGTAAATTGATATCATAAAATAAAACGTTTGACATTTTATAAGAATTTAATGCAATATCACTTACACAATGAAATTATTTGTCAAAGAGATTCAAAAACTTCTTATATGACGATTGTCGTTGCTACATAATGATCAAGTACAACATCTTTTGTTTAGGTTAGTAAAGTGGAATTATTATCGTTTTTTTCAATTTCATAAACAAGTCTGGTAATTTGTTTGATAAATTTTGTAAATATTTGAATTAATAGTATTTATTTCAATTTTTGCGATTTTCTCTTCTTTAATGTCGTTTTCTTATTAATTTGAAATATGAGCTTTACTTTAATGAGTACGCATAATTACTTTTTTAATCGCATTAATATTTATAATGGGGAAAAAGCATTTTTAGAATCAATCGTATGGCTCAGCTTATTTATTTTTATTTAATTATTTATCTACAACAAGACGATATTATAGTTTGGCTGAAGTCTAGGATTTTCCCACCCTCTCCCAGATTGAAGGGTGGGGATATCGAATGAAAGGGGATGAAGTACGAAAATATAGTTGGCGGAAATGCTACCTAGATCCAGTGTAATGGCTAATAATCCTTTCTAAGTACACAGACGAAGAGTTTTATTCATACAGATTTGTACCTGTAAAACGATGTACTTTGTGCGCTTCCTATCTGCAAACAACGCTTCATCTGCGCCTGTTGCAAAATATTGATAATTTTGATGGAGACGACCGTGGTACATCTATCAATAAAATGTATTTACACACAAATAAAGGACTCGCTGAACCGTGAGTTTATTCAAATACAAGTACATTGAACATTGTACTTAGCAACAAGTATTTTGAATTATTAACAAGCACGTAGGTAACTGAAGCAGTACAATTCAATCTTCTTTTTTTTTACCACTGACCAGAAGCATACCATCATTTATTTAGCGTTTTGCACATAAATCCTGTTCGCAGTAGTTAAATGCACTTTATTCAAAAACACGAACATTTCTATAGCAATTAAAATGAGATTACAATAAAAAATCTAATTTGCGTCATTTTACATTTAGTACAAATATTAACAATTATATTAAAAATTTAATTAATTTTTAATTAAAAGTCTAACGCATAGAAATCGCATAATCGAGTAGAGAAAACCTGAACGAAATGGTCCAGGCGGGACATTGTCATTAAATATTCGGTGTGGAGTTGGCACCTAAATCAAAATTGCCTTCGTCCAAATGCTAGTTTGGGTTTGTAATTAACCTGAATCACCCAAATACAAACTCCCTTAGCGGATGGTACAGTGCAGTGTATTGATTCAAAATCTGATTCGTTCTATAATATGCTTGCTTGGCTTTGGAGGAGGTTGAGGCGCGGGTGGTTTATGCGGTTGGTTGTCACTCATTTTGCTAAGGAGAAACTGGAGCAGTCTGCGAGATGGCGCATATTGTTATGGTTTTCAAGTGCAGTACTTGGTATGAGTCAGTGTGTGTACATAATTATGTGCCCATTGAATTATGGTATTACGGCGCAGTTATATGATTTGACACGAAATTTATTGAGAATCTTGCAAGATTTATATTTCATCTTGGTTTGTTTAAGTAATAATTTTCATTGTTTGACCCACGAATATTAATTTTACTTCAAGTCAATTTTATTAACAATAAAAGAACATCTTTTTTTGAATTTAATCCTTAAATTCATATTTGATAACATCCTTTAAGATGATTATTAAACTAATTGATGATTACCGAACGATACTCAAGTAGTCATAATTGTATTATAATTTATGGATCAATAAGCAAAAGACTCTACTAAGAAATTAGCTATACAGATTAAGAAGAAAATCACCTTAACTACCTAATTTTCTTAAATGTGCGAAAGGTAAGCTTTTTCATATATTTTGAAGAACGTAAGGAAATAAAAATAAAATGCTCGAACGTCATTATTTGATTAATTATCCTCAAAGGTCAATATCATCTTAACGACAGTTACGAACATACGTAATAAGTTTGAGTGTTATGAATTTGGTGTTTTTCGTGCAACAAATGCACCTTGTTGAATCTTTTGAAATTTGAACCAACATCAAATTGCATTTTACACTGTGAGAGTTGTAAAAATTATAAAATTTAAACCATGCCTAAAATAATAAATGTGGAATCAATTAAATAATTTGAGTTTTCAAACGTGAGTGACTAAATCCTTGCGTAATAATAGAGAAATGCAACCTTAAAAGTATTTGATCTTATTCATATGATGATTGTAATTTTCCTCAATCTCTTTATTATTTGAAGGAATTTAAAATATCAAACATCTTTATGAAAAGAAAATATGTTTTAAATTTTTCAATGAATTCCAATTTAATCAAATTTGAAGATTTCCTTCCTTCTATCCGCATTTTTTCACAATTCGATTTTCCTGACTGTTGGTTTCCATGATTTAGTCTGGCAGAGATTTGAAATATAATTCAAATAAATATTACATATTACGATATTAGGGTTTTTATTAATTGAAAATACTCGTTTTACGCAAACTACATGTTAACGTCCCAAAAAAATCAGCAATGTTCCGCTTCAAATTCATTGAAGTGTATCGTAATTCCTATGGCAAACTGCCTATAGCAAATAGCAACATTGCAAAATATGTTTAGTACGTGCCTAAATCCTGCCAACACACGGATACAATAACCTTGTTTGGTTTGACACCATTTGAAAGTGGCTAAAGTTTATTGACCATTACTGGTGTAGGGACAATTCATTGCGTTATCTGTTGATACCATTGTACTCTTCCTGCCAGTTGACATTTTAATCCAAAACATCGCACCATATGTAACTGTAACTAATCAATATGTGAACTGTTGTTTTGTTGCAGCCACCCCAATCCAGGGACATAATTGAAGAACATCCACTTATGCATACATCTTCTCAATTCAACAGCGGTATATAAATGACTCCAACTTTCATTGGCATTTTAGGTAAGCTATGCCTCCCACTTCGGCGCCACACATGTGTATTCGTTAGCTAACATATAGTATTGTGCATCGCATTCAACACATCGCTTCAATTATTTGAGTGTTTATACGATTTGCATTTCAATTGCAGATATTCAGTCATGGTGGGAGATACCTTGTATTGCCCACTTTTGTTCACTGTTTTGTTCATCATTAGATTTGCCGGATTTCGATATTGAGGTGGGTTCACTTTGTCCATCTGCATGGTGGCAGTGTAGCTTCTGTTTTCCGTTTTTGTTTGCACTTGCCTCTAAAATATCAAATCCCCTCCATCCCATGTCATGTGTCTATTAGGAACTGGAAGAAGCGTTATTGACTGATGGAACTGACGATGCCAATGGCAATCTGCTGACGGAATTATTTGTACAATTGCTGAAAGGTTGCGACATTCTGTACAACCGAAATTACATCCGGCCAAGTAACTATCAGATGTTCTTGCGTCGATTTCTTCGTCGGAAATGTAAAGAACACAATATCAAGAATCCCTTCAACACTGACATTGACTTTGAAGCGCTTGCTTTGCGCAACAAAATCAGGATACTGCATTTAGTGTGCGATTATCGGCTAGACTCGCAGGACGTTCAAGAGCTATTCAACACATTAGAGTCGGACAGTTTGCGCGTGGAACCACTAGGCGTGGACGCCAGAGGTTCAGTATATTGGTATTTCTACGGTACACGACTGTATCGCGAGGATTTGGTGCACGTGTCTGACGACAAAGAAAACGACCAGTCGGAATCTGATGCTACCATATGGCAGGTTGTCTGCTTCACCGAAGACGATTGGTCTAATTTAACAGCGAAATTTGTAAATACCGAAGACGAGAAGGAACGTGCCTTGTATAATTTGCTTAAGAACGGATTCTTGCCAAAGATACCGAATATATTTAAAAGACAAGAGTTATTGCGTCGCAAAAAGTATGACAATTAATTGAAAATCGTTGAATTAACTTACTAATTGGGGTAAATTGTTGTCATTAATTTTAGATTGCTGCATAATAGAAGCTTGTCACGTTTAAAAACGGTCGAAGAGAATCAAAGAAATCGTCGTCCAGAAACCTCGAGTGACGATGAGAGTGCTGAGGAGTGCAAGAGCTCCAAACGTACCAATAAACGAGGACGGAATCTGAACCGGAGCAGAGATCGCGCGCGTCGAGCAAGGCGCCGGTTAGAGAGATAATCTCTCTGCTTGACTTGTGATTACTTTAAAGCAAAAAGCAAAGAATATTATTTGTTCTTATATTCCGTTTTGTTTCACAAATTTTATATTTTGGCCATTCTGTGTAAGCACGAAATATTTTTGTTACCTTATTTAATTAAAAATTAAAATTTAATTTATTTATGTTATTGGATTTGTTTAGATCAATTAATAAGTTAATCCATGTTAGTTGATGAGACAAACCGCTGTAACAAACTGTTAGCGCTTGACTAATTTCTCCTTTGAATTGACTTCAATTGATTTATAGATCTCTGTCGATCCACACTGTTCCGAGTGTGGCCACATATGCTGTCAGCTCTGATGAGAATTCATCAGATCAACAGCAGTTCGCCGATTTCTCGCCAACAGTTTTGCCATCGTCAACACCCAGACAGTGTGTGAAGAAAAAAAGTGTGGAGGAGGCGACCGATAGTGGCGGTGGGCCGTCGTCGCCGTTCATTCCTTCGAATGCCACCGATGACAAGGAAAATATCAAAAAACTGATTGACTTCTGTGAGATGCCACCGACGACAAATGTCAAACTGCCAGGCAGGCAAACGAACAACTCATTGTCGTCATTATCGGGAAATATATTCATTCAGCCAACGACAAGCAACGCAAACAACGCGTCCGTATTGTCAGAAGGAAGTAGCTCTGCAGCGGCTACACAGGGCACCAGCAGTGGCAACAGTAGTGACAATTCAATTCAAAATACACCAACGACAGACACGGCTTCCAAAGAAGAGCCTCAGCCAGTGAGGAAGAAAAAATTTAAGCCATCAGACGTGTAAGTCAACTCAGTCACATAGTGAATTCTTTTAATTTAAATTGAATGATGATCAGCGATCGTAGAACCAACATTAACATAAGATACTCAATATTTACTAACAACTTGAATGAATTTTAACTAAATGTTATCAATTATCATACTAAAAACAAAACATTAACCTAATTATCTAATTTGTAAATATTTCCTCTAACTGCTCATACCCAATCATCTACATCGTGTGTGTCTAAAATAACATGTCGACTCACCCACCAACTCGGGATCATGGATTCTCAACATTTGTTTTGGAAATAACATAAAAAAAATCGCTAATTGCACGCCAATCCCAAATAAATGCACCACATTTGCAAACAAAAAAAAAATGTCGCTGCTGTTGCACCGCCACTCCAAATGATTAAAACACCTGTTGTATATGTGTGTGTGTAAATATATGTGTATATGCTTATGTGTGTGTGTGGGTTGGCAATTGAACAAACAATCAAACAAATATCACAGAAATTGTTTCACACCGGCAATGATTACTACACTTAGTTTCACCGAGACTGAGGAAGTCTTGCAGATCGGTATGCACAAGGTGCTGGAATACGTGAAAAATCACAAAGACGCGTGGCCTTTCATGGACCCCGTCGAAGAGGACATAGCCCCTAGATACTACACAATAATAAGGAGGTGAGTCTTTACCATAGAAACCATTCATAGAACAGCGCAACTCATCACATTACTTATTTTCTCTAGGCCAATGGATCTCCTGAAGATGGAAGAAAAACTGGACAACGGAGAATATATAACGTTTAGTGACTTCCGCAACGACTTCAAGTTGATTGTCAACAATTGTCGTCTTTACAATGGTCAAAATAACGGTACACATTCAAATTAATACCATTGTGAGAAAAAAAAAATTATTATAAAATTTCCATTTGTCCTTTGCTTTTTTAAGAATACACCGAGATGGTAAATAATCTGCAGGTGACCTTTGAGAAGGCCACCAAAAAATATTTCGAGCAAAATTCGTCGGACGAAGAGACCAGCCTTGAATATCCTGATGCCAAGACAAATGTGTTTCGTGAGAAGTTATTTAATTCAAAAAACAAAAACAAAGAAAAACAATTGGCCGTTAACAGTTCGCCAGATGCTAAAAACTCAGTGACAAAAAGTACAAAAAGCTCTAAGAAAGCTACAAACAATGAAAAAAGTGGCAAAAAAATTTCACAAGATGATGATAATGATGACAATGATAATGACAATATGAGTGACGATAATAAAGTGACTTCTGAAAGTCCACGTGGTGTTAAGCGTAAAAGTAAAGATAATGTTAAAGACAAGCGCGCAAAGAAACGTACAAAAGTACTAAGCAAAAAACTAGTTGAAGAAAGTGATAGTGAAATGTCCAGTCATGATGAGGACGATGAGGACGATGATAAGGCTGCAATTGCGTCGACATCGAAGACCGTCAAGAAATCTACAAAGAAACCAGTCAAGGCTGCAACACCTGTTGTTGAGGAGTCAAAGCCTGAGAAGGTGACAAAGAAAATGGCTGAACCAAAGGCTTCTCCGAAGAAAAAGTTAAATAAAAAGGCCCAAGAACCTATTCCAGAATCTGATTTAGATAAATCGGATGAGCAGCCAACGACCTCAAAGGCAAAGGTTAAAAAGGTTGTAAAACCAGAAGCAAAAGCCACCAAAAAGTTGACGGCTAAAGAAAAGAAATTACTTGAAGCCAAAGAAAAGGTGAAAGAGACAGTTAAACCGAAAGACCCATCTCCTCCGACGCCAGTTGCCGAACCCAAGTCGTCGAAAGAGTCAACACAGACTACTAAAAAAGAGGTCAAAAAGAAGGGAGCAACTCCAAAACAGTCTAAAGAAAAATCTGTTCCCATTGTTAAAGATCCTTCTGACAATGAAGAATTTAAGTCAAACTTCAGCTCTGATGAAAGTTTGTACGATTATCCGATTCAGAAGCCAGAGCCGAAAACACCTACTGCACCGAAAACACCTACTGCACCGAAAACTTCAAAGCCAAAGGCTGCTGCCAAGAAGAAGGCCGCTACTGAAAAAGAGTCTCCGGTGGAGAAAAAGAAAGCAAAAATTTCTCCAACTAAATCTCCAAAAGCCACAAAATCCCCAAAAGGCAGAAAGAAGATTGAAACAGTGGTACAAGACGAGCGCCCAGTCACGCCTGAACCATTGATTGAATCTAGATCACGTTCAGGATCTCCAGCTTGCTCAATTGAACCCGACTTCACTATCGATTTGCATAAAAAATACTCTGTCTCTTCACCAGCCAAAATAACAGCTAAGAAGATGGCCAAAAAGAAGGAACCGGAAAGCCAATCAGTTTCCAGCCGATTCTCACGTAGTCCAAGTCCGTTTGCATCGCAGCATTCTTCCGAGTTCCAAAGTGAAACGTCTAAGACTTTGTCTGTTCTAGCTGATGTCAAAGATAAATTTGATTTAATAAAAGAACGGCGAAGCAGAAAAGCCAATGAGTCAAAGAGGAGCAACACCAAAGTGGACCAAACAGAAGAGCCAAAAAAGAGTTTGGTTAAAAAATCATCCGCCTCAAAATTGTTGCAAATTGTTCCGGAAAAAAACTTGAAGCTTAAAGAGACAATAGAAAAGCTAAAAGTAAAAAATAAGAAGAGTAAACAACAGACAGTTCTAATGCACGAGATTTTTGGCGTAAAACCCTCGAAGGGGCTTAAAGACGAAAAAACAATTTATGCTCAACTAAAAGAGACTGCTGAACTAGACACAACCAAACCATCAACTTCAACCAGCAGTTCAACAAAAGCTAATAAAAAAGATGAGTACGACTTTGTCGATGATCTAATGGAGACTGGTAAGAAACGTAAAAAGCCCGAACCTAAAGCGTCTTCGAGTAAAGCAGCCCCAGCATCTACTACCACATCTGCGCCAAAGAAATCTAAGCCAAATATCGTGGCTCTTGACAAGGCGACCGAGCAGACACTGAAAGACATCAATAAATGGCTAGAACATACTCCGCGATATGACAATTTTAATTCCGCCAGCAATTCACCATCAAGATTTATGGATGATTTTGATGCTGTCACCCAAAAGATAACCAATGCTGATTTTAAAACGGCCACTAAGACGCCGCCTCGAGCCGCCACTAAGTCCTCATTAAATGACGACTTCAATCTGCTTAAAGATTCTTCGATCACAACATCAAGTGCCTCTACGTCGACTCCATCGACGACATCGACGACGCCTGCAACGTCCACTGTTACTTCGGTAGCGGTGGCAAGCACTTCGACTGCACCACTGTCAGCGGCGCATTCGAGCACTCAGACAAAACAAACGACGATGTTGACAGGAATCCCGCCACCACCACCGGGCGTCAAACAAAGCAAAGAAGTTAAACGGAAAACGCTTAAAGAAAAGATTGCAACCATTCCAAAGCGTAAAGAAATTCATCGAACAATCGATCGTCTACAGCCTGGTAAGACCAAAGGCAATCTAATTGGAACTATCATTCCGAAACCTTCCGATGATCAATCAAATGCCAAAGAGATTAAATGCTCGTTGTTACTTTCAACGACTGATACATCAGGACCACAACTTAGTTTGGGCAGTGTTTTGCCTGGAGAAAGTTTTTGCACTGGTAAACAACATAATTTTAGCAATGACGCTGAAAATGAGATCTCAAAAATAAACCTAAAGCCTGATGAGGATGATGTGAGTAAAGTGGAGACTGCAGACCAAGACTGTCCCAGCGAATCCAACAAAGATGATGCTGTCGCTTTTAAGAAAAATGAATCTCCAGTAGTGCCTAAAGCGTCTCCGGTTAAAGATAATGAATCTAAATCACAAGATAAATCGGCAACTCCGAACTTGAGTGCGTGGTTTAAAGCTTTTGGTGCTCCTAAAAAAGCTAAAAAGGCGGAAGAAGAAGAAGCGGCTGCCACGTCATCAATTAAAAAGGAGGCTGATTTACAAAAAGACGCCTCTCTTCCAAAGTCACCTCAAAGTCAAGAAGCAGTTTGTTCTGATTTCACATTACCGACACCGAGGACGCGCAAGGCTAGTACGGGAAGCACGATCTCTGAACAATCCTCGTTCAGCCAGGATCCTGATAGTCCGCGTGTTGGCGCAGATGACAGATACGGTGCCTATCCTGCGCCATATCCTTCGCCAATGAATGCATCACCAGTTATGGCTTCACCAAAGGAAGATATTCAAAAGCCTGCGTCACCGTATCCACTCAATGGAACGATTAAAGTGGGCTTCTATCAAGATACAACGAAAAGCAGCCCAGAGAAAAGTCATAGTCCACGAGAACCACCTAATGCAACATACGCTAACTATACTCAACACCTGTACTCGTCAGCGTCTACTACACTTGCAGCGGCCTATGGCAATTGCACTTACAATGCTGGAGATAGTCAACAGCAGAATATGGGATATGATGGCAGCAAAACGCCTGGGCATCCATCTCAAGCTCCACATTTCTATGATCAGTATAAGCAACCTAAATCACATGACTCTGACTACAATGCATCGATGAGTCCAAACACACATCCGAATTCGCCTTATCAGAACCAACAGTCTCCATATCATATGCAACCAAATTCTCCGTATCAGCAACCACATCATCAAGCTCCATCATATCAGCAACCACCAGTACCTTCGCAACCTGTGTCCATTCAAACGACACCACAACACGAGACTCCCGAGGGACCAAGCACTTCGTATCAACAACCCCATTCGCCTTATCAAAACCCTCAAACTTCGCCTCAAATGCAACAAAACACGTCCTTCCCACCGCAAAATTCGCCATCGGCGCCATATCCACTGCAACCGCCTCAGCAGGCGACATTCACAGCGAAGCAGTCGCCTCAACAAACAGAACCGCAAAACCCATCCTATTCCAACAACAGTAGTCCGTATTCTCACCCGAATTCACCATACAACCAACAGCAACAGTTGTCGCCCTACAACGCGGGTCCGATTTCCCCAAAAACTAATCCAGTTCCCACTAGTGACTGGGTTAATCCAATGACTCATTCCAATTTGCCTCCTCAAAATCACCAAACCGAGGCTGCAGCGGAAATTAAGCCGCAATACAATTCGTCGTCGACGCACAATATGGTGAATCCGAGTAAGGCATCGCCACAAGAAACAAACTATACAGTTCCATCTTACGGCAACACATACGCTGAACCTCAGCCTATTACGAAATCTCCAATTTTTGATCCAAACAGTAATACCACTGACCTGGACATGGTTATGTTGGGCAATCGTAGCGGATCTACAACAGAAATGGGTAGTCAATCAAATACAAAAGAATTGCTTACACTGGGATTCTCGGAACCTCAGACGACAATACCAAAGAAGTCAAGTGAAAAGCCACTTCACACTTCCAACGCTGGCGATTCGCGCTCACTGGAGACACCAAAGCCGACTGACGTGGGTCTTAAACCTTTTGATGTGCCACCCAGCAAGCAAATGTTTGACACGTTCTTGGGTGCGCTTGGTGTTAATCGCTCTTATGAAAAAGACATACCAGCCAGCAAGGCGATTGAAATGTTCAACAAAGCAGCAACTATGGGTTTCCCCAAAGAATTTCCAGAAAAACCACAAGAATTGCCATCCAAACTGGCCGAATACTCGGATCCCAATGCTTACCAAAGATTGGCTTTCGATCAAAATAAGTCAAATCTTTCAATGATGTATTCTCAGCAGGCACAACAGCAACAGCAGCCGCAAACAATCGCCAAGCCAACCGATCCAAGTAAACCACTCAATATGGTAAATTCGAGTTACAACACAAAACCTCAAGCGTATCCACCACCAACGCATGACACAATGCCGCAACAGATGACTAGTTACCACAACAAGGTTCCTGAGATGAACATGCCAAATACACGACAGGCGCACCATGCATCGAACATGAATCACGGTACCTACAAGCCAAATCCGTATCAAAATCAAATACTTGATCCCTCATTGCGCGGTCTTGGTCAGCTGCCGCCTATGATGGATGACAACTATCTTGCTCTCGGCCAGGGTGGTTACTATGACAAAAACATTCCTCCAGCACACATGTACCCAAAGAACATGCAACCCGGAGGTCTACAACCCATGTTCAATCCACAAATGAACATGGGACCATATCAAACCAATCCCAACGTACAATTCCAAAGTAGGCTACCACCAACACAACAAATTTTACCACCTGGACAACAAATGCCGCTGCAGCAACAACTGCACCCGCAATCTCATCAACAGCTTGGCCAACAACCACCACAGGAAGTTGTTAACATGCAAGTGACAGCGCCAGCTACAGTGCCCGAACCCAAACCAAAAAAGACACGCAAGAAGAAAAATGCACCGGCCCCTGTTGCAGCGCCACCACCTCCACCACCGTCACTACAACAGGATGTCCTGCAAAACCAAATGCTGCAGCAACAACAGCAACAGCAGCAGCAACAACAACAACAACAGCAGCAGCAACAGCAGCAACATGCATTACAACAAAATCCGACCGGCTTCCAATCGTACGCGGTACTGAAGACTGCCGCGACAGCATTGACAACCGCCTCAGTGTCGGATTCATCAGCCATATCACTGAAATCCGC
Organism: Sylvicola fuscatus; assembly: GCA_026546915.1. NCBI lineage: Eukaryota > Metazoa > Arthropoda > Insecta > Diptera > Anisopodidae > Sylvicola > Sylvicola fuscatus. Next base: position 62,862 of record JANSTS010006141.1, on the reverse strand, counting down.
CGCCAGTATGGTACCGGGCAGTGCCTTCAATTTTGGCCCGGCGCCTGGCGGTTTGGGTCTCGGTACTGGCCTTTACGGTGAAAACACCGGTTACCTCGACGAGTACCGCAATACACAAAACTACTACTTGCCCCAACCGCCGACACATCGTGCAACGCCAGATGCGTCCGCCGACAAAGGTGGCAACACAACAGTTCCACCTGCAACCACATCGTATCATCAGTTTCTGTCGCATGCGCCACCGCCGACAGCTCGCGGCTCATATCCGTTCATGAATGCCCAACTGGATCCCAATTCACCGTTGTATCAGTATCAGAACGATTTTCGCACTCGCATGATTCTGAATCAGGGTCTATTGCCGCCGGGCGCACCAGCTGGATATCAGCCGGGATATCATCCGGCTTTGGGCATGCACAAACCATACGATGCTATGAACTCTATGAATCGATCGTGGTTTCAGTGAACCGATGCTACAGAGGAGAATGTGTTAAGGTAGGGCCATAATCAGTAGGATTTAGGCGCGCCGCGAATATACCAAAGCTCCGGCCGTTCGCAGAAACCAAAGAGCTTAGACCTGAGCCCAGGTGCCAGACGGGTAATTGCGATGACTTTTAAGGGTCCAATTTAAAAGTGCAGTTTAAAACGTTAAACTAAGTAAGATGATTACCTTAATGTGACGTGATATAGCTTTCATTATTTTTAGCACATTTGTACGTTTTCTATAGAATGTAATTAGAAAGTCTGTGTTAGCGTCTGACACTGGGCTCTTCAATTAAATGGTTAAGTGGGTTGGGCTCACTTTTATTTTTAGGGCTTTATCTAGAATATTATACACATACTGTATATCATGTAGGTAAACTGTTTGAATTTAAAATTCAATATATATAACATAAGGTGTAAATCAAAAAACTTTTAAGATAGTTTATCAGATGACTTTTGTAGAATTTTTTTCATTTTGTATATATTTTTTTGGGAAATAAGTCAACAATTTGCCGATAAAATGATGACTGGGTTGCCAGTCTTAACGAACCGTTACACTTTTTATTACTTTCGAGTAATGTTACTTTTTCATTCGTCTCTTCTATTTTTTTAAGAATACAAACATAATCATGTGCCATATTTATATTTTTCTAAATTAACTAAATGCAAAATATTCGGATATTTTCTTATGTTTTACATAACAATTTTCGTTAAAGTATTAAATGAACTTTTATTAATTTTCAACCATCATTTTCTTTATCAGACTTGAAACGAAAAGTTTTCCGGCTAGGAAAGGTTTCATTCTTGTTAACTAAATGTTATATGTTTTCTTTTTTATATTTATAGACTTTTTAAATCAATTATATTTTGTAATTATATTGGGACAACGGTTCGGCAACCACAATTTATCGTCATTCAAATATTTAAAGTAATTAAGAATAAATAAACAATGTTATAACAATACCAAATTGTTTAATAAAAATAAATCAAGATCAATTCAAGTAATTACGTTTAACCGTTAATTTAAAATAACATATAATTATTCACATTACGTATATCGAAATAATTTAACTATAATTATGTTTCTCTTATTATATTTAAGTCTTATTTGATAAGAAAAGTTAACCTATTTTATCGTTGGGATTCAAAAAACAAATTATTTGTTAGCAATTTATTTGATATTGATGGATTAAACCAAAACATTTATGAGTAATTACTTATTACACAAGTGAAAACATTAAAATTAAATTCAAATAACGCATAGAACACAACTTAAGCCGATTTGGCCCAATCGGATTACGGTAGTCTAAGTCACGCAGTGCACTTTAATGTTAATTGTGCGGTTCTTAAATCTGCTTTCTTATGATGAATTATTAGAATATTTTTAGCGAATACTTACGATATTATTCAACATGATTATAAATATATTTGAGTAAATTTTTTATTAAAAATGTTAATTTTGTCTCAGTGTAAATTTTATGTACGAATGTAATAATTAACATGACATCTAGATTGAACGCGGAAATCTTAGCAGCTACATAGCTGAACATTGTGGTAACTTGCAATTGGCAATGTCACTGGTTACCAGTAGCGCTGAATATATACTTAGTGAAATAAATATTATGTAAATGTGACATTTATGTGCAACAGCTGAATTCAATTTGTTTTTAGATTAATTAAGTTAAGCAGTTAAATGGGGAAAAATACAAAATTTACTTAGTACTTAAATGAATGTACATTCCTGTAAATAACAGAATTCATATTAAATAAATGTTAACGTATAAGAAGCAAAACAAAACAAAACATAAGAAAAACAATTAATTTTAAAAATTAGATTCGTAGACAATAATAATTATTATTTAGTGTTTAATTGTTTGTAATCTAGGACGTACATATAAAATATTATCGTACCAATTTGTGTAAAGCAAACAAATTTAAAGCATAAATAATAGTGAAATTGGGATTTACATGTAAAACAATTAGACATATACAACACATAACATATACACGGGCATACATACCTACATATATATACATATATATTTACAATGATAATTGATAAAATCTAGTTTGGATATTAGGATCAAAAGTTGTGTACAAATACAAATGTGTAATGTTATTTTTCCAATTAAGTTCATCGTTTCTAAAAGAGTTGATTTTAGTTAAAAATTACTCAAACAAATCATTAATTATCTCAGGACTTGGTTCTTTTGATAGATTTAGGAAAAGTGTAAAAAGTGCCAACAATAGCACGAATGAACACGTTTTTAAATTCACACCATTCAATGGAAATTCAATTTATTTCGACTATTTTCATTTATCGTATTCATCTTCAACATTAAATAATCAATTTGATATGCTTCGTTCAATTATTTTGTGTCTATGCATATGTTTTTTAGGAAAAACATTTATTTACTTTAACGTTTATTTTACATGTAATAATTCTGTATATGCATATATGTATTGTCAATGTTTTAAGAAAATATACAAGTTGTCAAGAAATATATTAATCTGTTTTCTAAATTAACTTTCAAAAATGTAATTTTTTATCAGTTTTTTTTATGTTGTGATTTAGTGTTGATTTTAGGTATTTTTACATGAAGCACTTAAATAGAAGAGAACTTTCAATGAAAATAAGTAAGTCTTATCCATTTATTTATTTAGGAATGAATCAAATGAATTTTCCTCCAGTAACAATTCCTTTATGTTTTAAGTTTATCCACAGTGCTTCTTCTTCGATGTTTTCTTCCAAAAATAATTATCGGAAATGACTTCTTCTTTCCTTTAGGTAATTATGAATCCTAATAAAAATGTATCTCATAAATTTGGTTTATATTTAAATCTAAAACTCTTTATTTGGGATTCGTCATTTCTTACACATTAAATTATTACGTTACTCAATCAATAACCTCTTCTTCTATTTATGGTCAAATGGCTAAATATACTTCTAAAATTAATTTAGGATTTTTTCCACTATTTTTTTTTATAAAAAATACCACCTTATTTTTAATTATTAAATCATCTATTAAATTTCATCAATAAGTGCGCATAAACCATTGTTTATGAAAACACTATTCATATATTCATAGCCTTTAATTAAGCAAGTGATCAAATTACTCTAAAAAATAATTAACTTATAAGATTTGTTAATTGTAATATAACGAATATAGCACGGTTTAAATGATACATGATAAACAATATAAAACAACAATATGTTCCTGAGAAATCATAAGTGTACAGATAACATAAAATGAATACCCTGAAACTTATTTAGGTACATAAATAAAAATTTAAGAAGAAAAACATGATTACATATTATGCAAGTAAACAAATTCCTTGAACTGATTTGTTGTGACGGCATACCTACAAAATAACGGAATAATATTAGGTATTTTAGTAAGAAGTTCAGTAAGCTGAGGTCGTGCAGCCTTTGTGGTAATGAATCAGAAAACCACGAATTTCGTAACCAATTTACCAAAATATTTTTTGGAAATTTTATTAATGCGAGTTTCAGGCTATAAAGACGGAAAATTTTAAAATAAAAAGGTAACTTTGTGAAGAGGTTCACAATTGCGAATGTGTACTCGAATAACCAATTCAAAGAACCGACCACCGACTCGTTCGCTCCGTCGCGTCGCCAAATGCCGAAAGGAAAAAAAAAAATTCTAGGATTTGCAGCATAGTTCATCATGTGACACCATCGGAGGTAAACGTCGTATGTTGAGTGACTTGTAAAAACAATATCTTATTATCAGATCAGAAGATTGAAGAAAACGTATTACTTTAATAGTTTTATACAGATTATCTGAAAAAAATTAATCAAGTTTATGTGTATTTTGCTGAAAAGGTCGAAAGGCTAAGATGAAAAACTCCATTTAGTGGAGATTAAACAATAAACATGCACTCGTTTAAGTGTTACGTAATACTTGCTAGTGCTAAATCGCTCACTCACCGGCTAGCGGGACAATTCACATATTACTACGAGGACTTTCAGTGGGCGTTCGTTTAAGCTCAAGCGGCCGGCCGCAGTTGAACATCAGAAACCGTCGAAGTTAAACGCGAATTGTTCAGTCACTTGTAAAAAATATCTGATCATCAGATTAATTCCTAGATCTTCGTAAAATGCATCAATTTAATAGTTTTTTCATAATAAAATTAACTAATTTAGTTATGTATAGTGTATTTAGCTCAAAAAAAAAATCGAACGGCAACGAATAAAACGCCATTTTGCGGAGATTAAAGTTGTATTTGGTTAACAATTACGTAATCGGTCGCTCGCCCAGCGCCCGCGGCCGTGCTCACAAAATAACGGGACATACGAGGATTTTCAGTGCGCGATCGTTTGAGCTCAAGCGGCCGGACGCTGTTCAAAATCCGACGACCACAGATTCATGCGGTTTTAGTTAAAAGTGCACGAAAATTATTAAATAATTGAATTATAAATGTTACAAACTTACTTTAAAGTTCAAGAAAATGTTGATGAAAGTGTTTGTGCAATTGTTTTATTGGTAAACATTTTCTTTTTTTTGTGTAAAATAGAAGAAAAAAAAACAAGAAATTATTTAAATGAAATGTAAGAGGAATAATTAGGTAAAGAAAAATGATAGATGTAAAGTTGATAAGTAGTGTAACACGATTGAAATTAAAGCCTAAAGTTTTAAATAGTTAAATAGTTTTGAATCAAAAAAGTTATAAAATGTTTGAAAAATATTCAAGCGAATTTTGTGCAAATTAAAAAGAAAACGTAACATTGTGGAGAAAAAATAATTGCGCATGTGTACTCGAATAACCAATTCCAAGAACCGACCACCGACTCGTTCGCTCCGCTGGTGCTGTCGCCAATTACCGAATCAAAGATAATTCCAGGATTTGCAGCAGTGGGCGACTCATATAGTTG